>JAAGEH010000021.1:10932894-11117894 GCA_011751065.1 Lasiurus cinereus
GTCACTGCTCCTCCCTCAGCTTCCTTCCCTCACAGCACCTGCTGCGGTCACTGCTCCTCCCTCAATGTCCACCCCTCACAACACCTGATGCAGTTAGGGCTTCTTCCCATCCCCTACTCCATGATACTCCTTCCTCTCCATCCTCACTCCATGGTGCTTCTCCCTCCCCATCCCTACTCCATAGTGCTCCTTCCTCCCCACCCCCACTCCATGTTGTTCCTCTTTCCTATCCCCTAATCCATGGTGTTCCTCTCTCCCCACTCCATGGTGCTCCTCCCTCTTCACCTCCACCCAAAGGTGTTTCTACTTCCCCACCACGCCCTCTCCCTGCATGTGGCTTGCTGAGCCCTGCACCTTAGAGATCTGCTTTGCTCCCTTTTTCTCCCGAGGGTTTGGTTGGTGGGTTTTCCCTGTTCCATGAGGTCTGTAAAGCCAGGAAGGAACACAGGAAGGAGGAGAAGGCAAGACAGCAGTGAGGAGCCTCTCCCCTTTGACCCTAGGGCCATCTGCTTGGCCAGCAATTTTCCTTTGCCAGGAGCTGCAGGCTCTCCCAGGCCGCCTGGTCTGCCTGGGTTCCTCCAAACTTTGCTGTTTTCAGAGAAGGGAAGGTTGTATTATCTACCCCAAGAGCATCTGAAGTTGTCTCTCCAGTCCCCCAGCTCCCAGGATCTCTGCCACCAGTGCCATGCCTTTCACAGGTTCTGAAATGACACTAGCCTGTAGAGTCCATGTTTACTAACACAGCTGTGTCCTGACTGGCTATGCAGACCCAGGAGCTGCCTAAGGAGGCCTCCTAGCCAGCAGGAGGCTGGTGGTCAGTGAGGGCTAGGCTTGTCCAGAGGCTTGCCTAGGCCCAGGATGGTGTCACGGAGCAGGGGCTGCCAGGGTGGGCCCCTTGCACCTCTTCCTTCACCAGCTTCAAGCCTGCTGTCCTCACTTGGCCATGGTTACAGGCTCAGGGCACTTTCAGCACGCTCATTGCGAAAGGAATTGAACTCTGACCTCCCAACTAGGGCCAGTCGACATGGAACGGCCCTGAAACATGACAGTTATGGAATACTATCAGAGATGTTCTCACCTGCAAGAGTAACCACAGACAAGTGAAACCCTGGAAAGGTTACGGAGAGAACAGGATCGGCTATGCTGAAGGGACTAAAGAAGAGAAATTGAAGTTGGTTACAAACTGTTGAAGGAGTTGGGAAAAGACAGTGTATGCATCACATGGAGTTGAGCGATAAAAAGGCTACTAGTCTCCAGCTACTTCCCCTAAGATGCTCATGACATTTTCCACCCAAAGGTGCTCTCAACTCAGGATGGTCTCCCAGCAGCAGCCAGTGTGTTCCACTGGTGGGCTTCTGTGTGCGAGTCATGAGCTAAGACAGGTGTGGAGTGGCTATGCTCCCCCGGGGACTGAGATTAAGGGAGGGACACAGAAGGGCCTGTGAGGGCTGGTGCGTCCTTGGGGGTCAGCCCCATGGCTGTGCACTTGGCCAGAGGGGTTGAGACCAGCCGCTTAGGGCTCCCACTGATTGGTCATTTCCCAGCCAGCTCTCCAGGGCCAGCCACTGGCAGGGCCCTTAGATCTCTGTGGTTTCTTCATCTTTTATCTTTGAAAACACATTACTGTATTTACTTTCACATTGTGTGGGGTTTTTGACCTCACAGCCTGAGCTCGTGGGATGCTCACCCCAAGCTGAGCTTCTCCTGCCCTTTGCTTGGAGTTTGACGTCAGCCAGGTGTGGGCAGTAGGCATGACCTTGCTTGGCAGATGGGCACTGGCACTGCTGGGAAAGAGGCTGTGGTTCCCGCACCACTTGGAGGGGCCTCCACCGAACTCAGGATGTCGATTGCATTGTCTGTTTCTAGGGAACTTCAAAGCAGTTTGATGTCCCTTGTTTATTCTCAACAAATGACCAAGTTATTTGAAAGAAATGTCACATGTTATATTTTCCTTTCTTTCCTAAGCAAACAAACAGAATAATTCTCTTGATGCTACTCACCCTAAGTAGAGATTCAGGGGTTAGGATCCCTCCATCTCCACAGCCTCAGGCCTTAGGATACCAGGAAGGTTGACTGACCCTGGGAAGTCCCTTTCTCTACCATTTCCACCCATTACCCCCATCCCCAGCCAGGCCCTGGCCCTGAGCCTTCAGCAGAGGAGCATGCCCTCTGGCATCCCTGGAGGTGTTGTTCTGGGAGAACAGACCCCTGGGACACAGCTTCCTGCTCCCTGTGCTGCTTCTGTGTCTGCCCTGTTTCCAGGGTGTGGGATGTGTCCCCATATTGTGTCCCTGGGTGTGTCCTGGAGAGCTCATTTGCCTTTCAGAATCCAAGCTCCCTTTATGTAGGGCAGGAGTGGTGAGGGTGATTACACATCTTTTGAGCATTGTGAACTCTGCATGCAAATGCATGGGCACGTTGGGAGCTAGAGGACTATCCCCTTTGACCACATTGGACATCATCCTCCTGTGCCTTCAGTCCTGCAGCATCTTTCCCCATGGTCATTGGGTGTGACAGCAGTGCCCCTAACCAGGGGAGCGGGAGGTGCACTGCCCCGCTGGCTGGTGGGGTCTTTGCTACTAGGGCAGTGTCCTAAGGATGGGGCCCCACATCGCCAAGGGCTGGCCCTGCAGTCAAGGGAGGAGTGGAAATGGGCATGCTCACCACTAGCCAGGGGCTCCAGAGGCCAGATATGCAGGCCTCTGAGAGCTGCAGAAAGCCCACTGTGGCTCTAAGTGGTGTTGCCAGAAAGAGGGCCTGGTCCTACGTGGTCGGCCTGGGATCAGCCGGCTGGCAGTGTGTGGGTTCTTGACTTCATGCAGGAAAGATTTCACAATACGAGTCCAGGTGACTGTGAGGCAATGTTTATTAAAGCTGGACGGGAAACAAGAAAGGGTTTTTTACATAGAAGAAGCTGGGCTGCCCTCCCTCTCTGGGGAGTCAGAGAAAAGGGGCTCTTGGAGTCAGGTTGAGGGGACTGGCCTGTGAGGAGCTGCCACCGCTGATTGCTCCCCAGGTTGCAAGTCTCATGGGGTCCCTTAGAGTGCATGTCTGTGGCGGTAGGAGGGGGCAGGAATGGAGGGGCGGCTCCCCTGGGGGACAGCGCTGGGGTTTTGTTTCTCTCTCGCAGGCAGGAATCTGATGGGAGTCCTCAGGAGGTTTCCAGCAGAACAGTCCCCAGTTTTCCAGGTGGCTCCTCCAGGGCTGTGGTCGCCACCAATGGCTCAGTGTCAGGGCCGGGGCTGACCGTTATCACAGCTGGTCCTGGTGCAGCCCACCTGGTTTTGCGCTTTTCTGGGCCGAGATGTCCTTTATCTGTGGGAGAAGTTTTCTGTGGGAGGGGCTGCTGTGACGGCCCTGGCCTCAGAGTCCCTGCCCTGCCCTGGCTGCTGGCCATTGGGGGGCTGGCTTGACCTCCCTGTGTTTCCCCCCAGGACAAGGAGGTGAACTTGGAGCAGGTGCATCGGCGCATGAACAGCCTCCTGGATGAGGATGTCGCTCACAAGCAGATCTCCCCGGTGTCCATTGAGCTCTCCGCCCTGGAGATGGGGGGGCTGGCGCCTAGCCAGGCCCTGGAGCCCACACGGGAGTACCCAAATCCTCAGCTCTCAGTCAGCACCTTTCTGCCTGAGCAGAGCGGCCATGGCCCTGGCCGGACACACTCTACAGGGCCCAGCGGCCTGCCGCTGCCTTTGGGCGGCTCAGCCACCATGCCCTCCGTGCCCTGCAAGCACAGGTCACCCAACGGGGGGCTGTTCCGCCAGAGCCCAGTGAAGACCCCCATCCCCATGGCCTTCCAGCCTGTGCCCGGGGGCGTCCTCCCTGAGGCCCGGGACACCGCCCACGGCACCTCCATCTGACCAGCCTCTGCCCTCCTGCTACCCACCTGACCAGCAGAGCTTTTTAATACGAGGAAACCATACACAACACATGCACACACACTCATTTTTCTTGTACATACCTGTAAATAATGACAGAATGGAGTGGGGTAAAAGTGTATTTTGAATATTCCCAATTTTCGAAGTCAGTAAAAAAAACCCACAAAAACGGTGTGAACGACTTTGTAAATTTTGTTCTATATGAATAAAAAGGCAAATTTCTTGTGATCATTCTGAAGTGCCAGAGAAGCCAGCCTGGCCTTCCTGAGGGCAGGAGGGCAGCTTGCAGAGCTGCAGGGAGGCAGCAGGGACGGGGAGGGGTTGGGGGCAGGAGCCCATTCAGCCAGGCACTCCGTGCTTCCTCTGTGCTCCTCTCAGGTCTCAGGCAAGTGAGGGATCCCAGGCCTGGGCCTGATGGGCACTGTGTATTACTTGATGGGGTCCTTGCTCCTGTGGGCTCCAGGCCAGGGCAGGCCGGCTGGTCACCCACCATCTCGTGTGTCCCTGGCTGTGCTGAGGAGCACCATGCGGAGGGTCTGGTCTCTGGGGGCTTTGGAGCCATGTGCTCTGCCTTTGACCTGGTTTCTTCCTGGTTTTCTTACTTAGGAGAATCAACAGATAGCAGGAGGAACAAGGAGCCCCACCCTTGCCTCAGAGAGGCCCTGTGCAGCCGAGCTCTCCATGGTGGGTGGGGTGGCTGGTGGGGGGTGCGGGGAATTGGGGAAGGGACCGCGAGTGCCAGTGGGCAGCAGCCGGTCCTTCGAGGAGTGATAGCTTGTGAGGTGAGGACCCATAGTCTGGCCTGCAGGGACGTGAGCCAAACCCCAGGCTGCCTCTGGGGCTGCCACCGGGAGCACAGTCTGCTGCGCCAGAGCCCACATGTGCCCAGGCCCTTAGCCTTTTCTCTCAGCCCCGAAGCCTTGGGGCAGCAATGCGGCTCCCAGCAGGCCAGCCTCCAGCCACAGTGTGGGACCCAGGCCCATCCTGCGGGCAGGCCTGTGGCCTGCTACTTTCTGCTTTCCACTGGAGGGCCCCTCCATCCCCTTTCTGAGTGATCAAACCATAGAACCAGGGAGAACTAGGAGCAGCTGTCACCTCAGCTGTTCTTTCCTCTCCTGCTGCAGACCAGGAGCTGCTCTGTTGACCTGCAGGGTGGGAGGGACACAGCCTGGCCGCCATGAGGGCCCGCCCCAGCAGTAATGGGAATGTGAGGATTACAAAATCCTGCTGATGCCTCTCCTGTAGCCTCGAGGGCTCCTCTGCAGATGGATGCATGAGGGTTAGGGTTTCTTCCCCACAGTCCCCAGTAACCAGAAGAGCAGAAGGAACAGCCGCATTGCGTGCCGCTCAGAGCAGCCTGGGGAGGTTGATAGCTAGGCGGTTTGTCTCCGATGCTCACATGGCCTAACACCAGTGCCACCAGGTGGGCCCTGGCCTTTCTCCAATCAGAGTGTGTAGGAGGGAGTGTGCCGGATGCCTGGGCCCTCATAACCAGCTCCATGCCTCCCATCAGCACTCAGGGTCCTGCCTGCATGGCCAATGTTTCATCTCTATTTTTTTAAATAAATGGTGGTCTCACTGCCAAGTCTCACCCACATCGGTTTCCTCTGAGAGGGCCTGTCTCCTAGAGAATTCCATGGCTGCTTTCTTGGATAGCTTTGCTTAGAAGAGTTTCAGGAAGAGGAGAGAGATGACTCAACATGGTGTGTGTACGTGTGCACACGTGTACATATATGCGTACTCACATGTGTGTGCACACCTGTTCATACACGTGTGGGTGTGCACATGTGGGCATGGGTGCATGCATGTGTATATGTGCGTGCATGTGCGTGCATGTGTATATGTGCATGTGTGTTCATGCGCGAGTGTGTGTGTGTGAGAGAGGGAGCGCACATTTCTCATGGTGTGAGCCTGCACCAGCTTTATGTTATTTGTAAACATTTCTTGCCATTGGCATGAGGGAAAATGATTGATTTTAAGCAAGTTCTCCAGGAAAAGAAATCTGCCCATCTCACATCTGTGTCCGTTCAGGATGTATTGTATTCCATGCTTTGCTCTTTGGGTTTATAACTGTGGACTACTCCATGCCCTGCAGGTATATCATGTGCCTTCAGACATTGCACATAACCGTCGGCATTTGGACTAAAATTGTCTGAAAATAGCACCTGGCACTCTTGCTCCTCTCCTCTGGGTGAAGTGCTGTCTGCCAGTGCTACTTGCTGTGGCTAGAACTGGTTCTGTTCACTGCTGTGGCCAGTCCTGAGTGATGGCAGCTGAAACTGGCTGCGTCTGGCTGAAGCCTGCCCCTGGCCAGGACGTCCAGGCATGGTGTGTACCTTTGAGTCTCACTGGTCCCCTCATATTAACGACACTAACACTGACCCCGTGACTGAGAGCTCCGCCATCTGTGCAGCGGGCACCGAGCTTCCCTGTCAGCGCCTTTCCTGCTGTGTCCGCACAGGCAGCTGCTGTGGGAGTCGGGCTCAGAGAGGTGCCTGTCCCGCGTGGGATGTAGAGGAGGCATGTGGGGTCTGGTGGGTGGAGCGTGGAGCCCGTGTTTCTGCCCATGACCCAGTCCTAGCACAGTGGTGCCATGTCCTCAGTGGCTGCGGCGGGGGGTGGGGGTGGGGGGTGAGGCGGGGGGGAGCGGGATCAGGACCCGACTAGACAGATGCATGTGAGCAGAACAGCGAGAGCTGGTTTCCCATTTGGGTCTGGATTCTCCAGGGTGTGACCTTGAATTTGGGGTAGAGAGGGCGCCTATAGCACTGGGCTCTTGACTGCCAGAAGCTGTTTCCAGTTCCAAGCTCTCTGGTGACAGGAGCCTCTGGATCCACGCAGACCTCGAGGCCAAGCTGGTCCTGGCCAAGCCCCTCACCTGCCCCTTCCCTGTGGAATGGGTCCCTCGACTCCCCCTCGTCCCCTCACCCCTCATCCCTTACCTCTCACCTCTCACCTATGAAATGAATCTTGAGCCCTGAGCCCCGAGCTGTTGTGAGGACCAGTGATGATGCAGGTAAGTGCCTGGGCACGTGCACCTTCACCAGTGGAGTGACCTACATGACTACAGCATCCTACTTCTTGGTGGCAAATGCTGAGCCTCTGAGCTTAGCCACCGTCTCATCTGCAGTTCACTTGGCAGCACTTCCTCAGCCAGGCAGCAGGCGGAGGGCCCGGGCAGAGGGAAGCAGCCTTCTATTTCATCCAGCACTGGAGGGCTTGCAGTGTGTACCCCTGCCCACACTCAGGAACTGCCCTGGGTCTGTTCCTGAGACCCGGGGGCAATGATTCTGATTATTCCCAGAAGCCAGGGAGAAGCGTGAAGGCAGCCTGGCTCCCAGGGCCCAGGCTTGTGCTGGCGAGGAAATGGGACGGAGCAGCTGGGGGCATGGCATGGCAGGGCACGGAGCGACCAGCAGGATCTCAGCTGGTAGGGTGAAGGGCACCCCATCTGTGCCATGACTCTCAGGACCTTCAGCGACTTCTTGGAGTGATGGCCCTTTGCTTCTTGAAGACCCAAGTTCCTCATGTTTTATAGACAAAATAGATGCCTGGTTTTGAGCCACGGTGAGTGTGTGTGCTGATCATTTTACACTTACTTGAGCCTGTTTTTGGCTTCTGCCACTACCTGAGTCTCAACTGCACACCAGCAACTGTGGTCGGGAGCCAGCCAGGCTGTCTCAGGAGGAGAGAAGGTACTTGGCATTCAGGAGAAAAGGGCGGCTCAGCCAGGCCCTGCCAGTGAGGGGGAGGGCACACGGACCAGGACTCTGAGGAGGGGCTGCTCTGACAGCTGTCTCAGGGAGCCGGCCAGCCAGCTGTGGAGTGCAAATTCAGCATGTTTCTGAATTTGCACTCCAATCCCAACAGCTGCACAGGGAGCTCTGGAGAATGTTCACACTGACCAGACCCCTGGGACAGAAAGCTGATGGAGAAAATGAAGGATGGATGTGGGGGTATGAGGAGGAAGGGAAACAAAATATACTTAATGTTGCTAGTCCGGAGGAGAAGTCAAGGGCTTCCCATGGATTCTATGCTCACCATGTCCTAGGAGAATTATATTTTCTTATCTCATTTCTTACCTCAGAAAATTAAGAAGAAATGTTTGACAAATCAGGGAAATGAGACTCACAGCGACTCAGTGATTTGCTCAAGGTGGTTGCACTGGTCTGCTGGCCTAAATAAAACTCATGCTCTGACCACCTGGACTGCCCAGCATGTTTAGAGCAGGCAGTGATTAGACTCTTTCAGGGAGAGGGTCATCTCCCCAAACTTGGGGCTCAGCCACCGGGGATTTTGCAGACTGTGGTGAAGGTGGCAGAGTGGGCTGTATGGCATTTGTGGAGAAAGCACACACCTGTTTTCCAGAGTCAAGGCAAAGTAACTGTACCCAGCACAATTCTGATTTGTTTGTTGGAGGCCAGTCTTGTGAGTGGATCCTCCTAGAGGACCAGGTGAGGAACTAGCTAGGAGGTAGGCATTGGAATGAGAAAGTGTGCCATTGAAGGCTGGCTCAGTTCCTTTCTAGCTGTGTGACCATTAGTCATAAAATCCATACAATGAGCAGCAATCCCACCACCAAGGAGGAACTGAGAAGATGGGAAGAAAGCCTCTGCGGGTAGAATAGAGCAAATGCTCTACTGTGATGACGATCATTAGTGTAAGGAATATGGTGGCAAGGGCCCAACTACTAGGCCACAATTCTAAAATATATTTTAAAAAAACTATGAAATACACACTCAGAAAGGTGCACAAATCGTAAGTGTACACAGCTCAATTCACTTGAACAAGCCAACTACTCTCTTGTAGCCATCAACCAAAACAGAATAGGACATTGCCGCCTTCCAAAGTGGTACCCCTGGAACCCCAAAAGTAACCAGGCCTGCCAGTCTTGCAACCACAGGTTAATTTCAAGTATCTCTGAAACATGTGTGGATAAACCCCACTACCCTTTTTCTGGCCCAGCTTTCTTGCATTCAATATTGGTTTTAGAGATTTATCTGTTTCTGCATGAAGTTCATTTTCCTTGCTACCCAAGATTTAATTATATAAATGTCACTATGTATGACAGATTGGCAGATTTTTTGTTTGTTTTCATTTTGCATAACATGAGAGTGTCCCTTTGAACAGTTTTGTGCATACTTTTGGGTGAATTGATCTATGCCTTTGTGTCAGAGTGCTGGGTGACACCTATCCTACTGGATGTAGAAGCTACTAAAGCTTCTCAGAAGCACACTGAATTTGCACCCGTCTGCCATGCTCCAGAGCAGCCACTGTTCCACAATGCTCACGGACACCAGTGGGCTTTCAGGTGTTTCCTTTCAGCCAGGCCAGTGGGAAGTAAAATAGCTAGTTGTAGCTTTAATATGCATGCTCCTGATGACTGATGAGGTTGAACCTTTACATATGCTCATCTGAATAACTGCTTGTGTGAAATGCCTCTTCTTGCATGGCTTGATTCTCACCCGCTCTCCAGAATTGTTGGATGAACAGAGGCTCTTAATTTAAATGCAGGCCATGTCTTTCCTCAGTGCTCACACCTCCTCCTTGCTTCTCAGAGCTTCATCTAATTCATGCCAGGCGCTGGTCACCTATGATTCCTAGGTGTGTTGTTGCTGTTTTGCCTCTGACATGTATCTGCAGTCTTCCTAAAATGGATTTCTGGGTAGGTGAGATAGAGGTGAAAATACAAATACGGATATTTGGTTATTCAAGCACCATCCACAGAAAAAATCCCCATTGTCACTACATTGAATGTCAGATATACCACACACCAGGCGACCTTATTCGTGTTGGCCTGTGTTCATGCTCCCTTTTATTGGCCCTGAGTCCACGTTGCACTAGCACCACACTGACTAGTTACTGTAACTTTGTAATCAGCCTTGATATCCGCTATGTAACTTAGTCCTTGGCATTCACACAGACATTTTACAATCACCATCCTATTTTCCACAAAAATCCTCTGGAATTTTTGATTGAAATTGCATTCAACCTATATGTAAATTTGAGGAAAACAGACATCTTTCCATTTCATACGTTTTAACTTTTCTGTGATCTTGTATTTAAGGTATGGCATTTGTAAGCAGATTAAAGTTCTCTATAAGTGTGTGTATCAAATTTAATATAGTATTTTTTAATGTTTAATTAAAGTAATTAGTTTATTCACATTCAAAGTAATTGATAATGTATGAGAGTTATAGCTATAATAATTTTTTCTCCTTGTTCTGTGTTAATTATCTCATTTTCCCCCTCTTTGTAGTTAAAATAATGCTTTGTTGTTCAATATTCTATCTGTTAGCTTATCGGTTACACATTCTTATATGATACTAGAAGCCTAGTGTATGAAATTCATGCACGGGGGGTGGCAGGGGTATTGTCTCTCAGCCCAGCCTACACCCTCTCCAATCTGGGACTCTGAGGGACGACCAACTGCCCATGTAGGCCTGATCCCGGTAGAATCGGGCCTAAATGTCAGTCGGACATCCCTCTCACAATCCAGCACTGCTGGCTCCCAACTGCTCACCTGCATGCCTTCCTGATTGCCCCCTAACCACACCCCTGCCAGCCTGATTGATGCCTAATTGCTCCCCTGCTAGCCTGATTGCCCCTAACTGCCTCCCCTGCTAGCCTGGTCACCCCTAACTGCCCTCCCCTGCAGGCCTGGTCTCTTCCAACTGCCCTCCCCTACAGGCCTAATCCCCCACAACTGCTCTCTCCTGCAAGCCTGGGTCCCTACCCCCCGCAATTTCCCTTTCCTGCAGTCTTGGTTACACCTAACTGCCCTCCCCTGTAGGATTTATGGCCTCCAACTTCCCTCCCTTGCAGGCCTGGTCCATCTCAACTGCCTTCCCCTGCTGACCATCTTGTGGCAGCCATCTTGTGTCCACATGGGGGTGGCCATCACACTGGAGTGATGGTCAATTTACATATTATTGTTTTATTAGATAGGATATATTATTAAAGAATTACCTGAGAGATATAAATATGTATTTTTACCAGGTCTAAAACAAGTTTAGGAACTTAAAATACTTTAAATCTATTTATTATTTTATTTCCAACCTTTTATTATTTTAATTCTATATATATTTAAAATAAGGCATTATATTGTTATATATGGTCAGGTTCATTTGGATTTATCTATATATTTATCTTTTCTCTGTGTCTCTTCATTTTTTTCTTGGTTTCTCTGTTTCTTTCTGAGATTATTTTTCTTCTGCCTCAATAACTGTTAAAAATTTATTTAGCTGTTGGTTTGCTCATTTCCAATATCATCCCCTTTTATGGGGGAGAAAGCTAGAAATACATCTTCATTCTGTTTTTCCTTTCAGAAGATAATTTCAGTGGGCATAGAATTATAGGTCAAGAGTTTGTACTTAAGTCACTTCTCAGTACTATTGTTTTTTGTTTTGTTTTGTTTTTAATGTATAATGTTTTTTTCTTCTGACTGACTGCTTTTAGGGTTTTCTTTGTCTTTTTTTTTTGACAGTTTTACTATGATGCGCTTAGGGCTTATTTCTTTGAATTTCTCATGTTTTCCTTTTTAGATTTTCTTGAATCTTTGAATTATTGTCATTTTTGATAAAATTTCAACCACTTTCTTTTTCTTTCCCTTCTGTGCCTCCATGTGTATTTAATTATTTTTCAAACTATAATATGTAAATCCCTTAAGGTCTTTGTTGTATTTTACATTACTTTTCTGTTTTAACTTGTTCAGCCTAGCTATTATTTTTTTAAAGACTGATCACATCTTTCCTGTTTTTGCTTTGTCCAGTTCCTAGATCCCTTATGGTCTGATATTATAATTTGTGTTTTCTCAGTTAGTTGTGTTTTTAATTTGCTTTTATCAATTCTTTAAAAATTTTCCACGTTTCATATATATTCATCCTTAGTATCATAACATTATTACTTTAATAGACTTTATTTTTATAGTACTTTTAGCTTCTCCACAAAATTGAGTGGAAAGTGCAGATAGTTCGAACACATGCACAGCCTCCTGCATATCAACATTCCAGTACCATGGTTTTATCTGTCTTTTCTGTTGGATTCCTTCTTTAAAAATCCACCTCTACTTGCATCACCCATCTGTTCTTGCATGATGTCTACTTCTTACATCCTTAGCACATTTAATCATAGCTGCTTTATTCTTTGTCTGGTAATTTCAACATCCCCGCCATCTCTGACTCTACTTCTGATCTTTTGCCTGTTAGCATAACTGTAATGTTTCTTTTCTAAAATATAGATCAGATGTACCTGGTGAAAGGATCTGGTAAATAGGCTTCCAGCTACATGGTGACAGGGGAGGGAGAAGGAGCATTCCAGAGCCCCAGGAGCAGGTCTCAGTTTTTAGTGAGCCTGTGCCCCTGTCTGCACACCTTGCAAGTGCTCCCCTCAGGTTGAGATGCAGAGGTGACACACCGAGTTTTCGGAGCCCCAGAGCAGCAGCTCTTAGCATCAAATCTGTGAGATGAGCTGCATTGGGATAGCTCAGACCTGGACTGTGTGCCCTTCTCCAGTGCTGCCTGCATTCTGCTAAACCCCAGAGCTAAGCTTGGCAAACCTGTTTCTCCAAACCCCAAACCTTGTGAAATAGGACAGAATGATCTGGTGCATTTCAAAACCTTTACCTTTTCTCTTTCCCTGAGTGATGCAGGCGAAGATTTCCCTCTGCTGTTCACTGTGAGGACTGGGAGGGTGCCTGCACATGAATTCTGACACTGTGAGGAACCCTCTCTGAGGCCCTGGCACCCCTAACTCTCAGACCGTCCACACTGCGCCTCGGCCACAGGCATTCCAGCACAGGTTCCTGTGGGTGCTGCTCCATGGAGCTGTCTGTGGGTGATTGGCTTCGGGACTGATTCCCGCCTCTGCTGCTCTGTCTACAGTGCCTGTGCAGTGTTTGCTGTGGCCTCACTTCTCTGATGGGCCTTAGAGTTGATTTTCAGTTTGTTCAGAATTTTGCTTGTTAAGAAGAGCAATAACTCCCAAGCTTCTTATGCATGAAAGAGAACCCAGAAGTTATTGTTTTCTGAGGCCTGGGAGAGTTTTGTTGAAAGTTGGACACTGCACATGACAAATGATGAAGACTCAGAATGACATTCACTGTCAAGCGTGGAGATCATTCATGTTCTCTCAGTTCTATGGCAGGCGCGGCATTGAGACAGCTCCCATCAGGGAGTTTGGACCTGGGGTGACTGCACCTGCCTTCACTTTCACGAGACTCTGTGTCTGCCTGGCTCACTGCACTTCAGGTTGAGGCTCTCCGGGGGCCACCTTGCCCCCCCCCACATGGTTCCCTCCTCATGGTTGATCTCGCCTCTATCCTGGTTCCCCACCACAGTGAGAAAGCCCAAGAGTCTACTCACTATTTTACCTCTTTTCCTCCTCAATTTCTATTATCCTCCGCAGCTGAAAAATAAGCAAATAATTCTGAGGCTGCCTGTAACTACTTGAGCCAATTAAGCAGAGACAGAGGTGAATCCTATATGCTGCTTATTCCATTGATGCCTGCAGTTGGGGAGAGCAGGAAGTCACTCTTGAAATCCTGCTCCTACCCCTGGCCACTTGGCTGGTTACATACACACGAGAGAGAGACAGCTAGTGCAGCTGTGAGTGTAATGGGGAGTAGGGGGTCTGCAGGCCCCTCATAGTCCCATAAGGAGGGGGCTAATCTGTGATGTTACTAACAGCTCAGCCTATGCCTGCTCCTGGAGAATGGTCAGCGTACTAAGAAGACCTCCAGAGGGTGTTAGGGTCCGAGCAAAGCCGCCAAATGAAAGTGTGTACTGTTCTTAGTCTGCTCTTTGAGTAATGAACCCACTAAGGCACCTGATCTTTCTACAGCCTGTCTCACCCTCCAGTTCCCAAGGTCTGTAGGAAACGCCCCATCTCTAGTTAGTAAGACAATGATTATAGGGCAGTTGTGGCTCTACTCTCAAGAGGTGCCCTTTCCGCCGAGACCGGTTTGACTCAGTGGATAGAGCATCGGCCTGAGGATTGAAAGGTCCCAGGTTCGATTCCGGTCGAGGGCATGTACCTTGCTTGCGGGCACATCTCCAGTGCGGGGTGTGCAGGAGGCGGCTGATCGATGTCTCTCTCTCATCGATGTTTCTGACTTTCTATCCATCTCCCTTCCTCTCTGTAAAAAAATCAATAAAATATATTTAAAAAAAAAAAAAGAGGTGCCCTTTCCATTACCTCCCCAGAGCCTGCAGAGTGGGGCTCTCGCCCACTGGGCCCTGCCTCTTTCCAGGGCTTTGGTGCCCAAGACCTGGCTGCCTTGATTGGTCCAGCCTCCAGCCTTCACCCCCAGCCCACGCGACGAGGAGCGCTTCGTTGAACTCAGGGACTTCTCAGCTCCTCGTGATCCCCAAAGTGGGGCCTGTGGAGCAAGCCTGGGTGCCCCCACAGGAGGCCTCTCCACTTTGAGATGTTTTAGTTGCTCCTCAGCACAGTCAGATACTTAGGTCTTCTGTTTTGTTCAACTCTTCCAATTGTGACTTTTGGAAGTACTGGTCTTAAAAAGCAAGGATGGACAACCTGAGCCTCTTACTTAGAAAAAATGCATGTTACAGCCAATGTCTGGCCAGAGAAGCTGAAGTGAGGGAGAGGCTTTGGAAAGCATCTGGAGGCAGGTCTTCCATCACAGCCCTGAAGCGAACATCAGAGGAGCAGAGGCTCCTGCCAGGTAAGAGTGTTTTCTGGGGGATGGACTCACCCAGCAGGTACAGGGAGCAGCTCCCCATGGCCATGGAGTGATGCTACTGGGTTAGGAGGGGATTCCTCCCGCAGGACCAGGGCAGCCCCAACATCTGGAGTGAGATCCTGCTCTCGTCGCTCAGAAGTCTGTCCTGCATCCCTTCTCCCACCTCCATGGATCACATGGTCTCAGTGAGGGGCAGTGGCTGTGGGGGACACTCACATAGGACTCAGCACTTCGGGGCACAGAGTTGCACCCACCTGGAGGGCTGACTGGGCATGTTTAGCACGTGACTTCCAGAGGAGCATGTGGGCAGCCCGTGGCCTCAGCCCAAGCTTTGTAGGTGCCTATGAGGAGGGGGACTCAGTTCCAGGCCACGTGCAAAACCCTGCATACAGCTCATTACTCAGACTTCACGGAAACACTGAGAACACTGTGGATGGAATCGTGGAGGCTGAGGGACTTTGTGTGAGATTGCCATAGCAACGCAGTCTGTCTGACTCTCAAATGGCTGTACTGCGTCACCATGCAAATAGCCTCCTTGCAGCAGCAACAAATGGGAAGATGGGTTCAAGATTGGAAGGATGGGCAGGTGTCAGTTATTGAGGACAGTGTTGTGTGGCAAAGTCCAAAGGCTGGTGCTAAACTAAGGACACAGTGGAACACATAAAACACAGGCAGGTCCGAGGCAGTGCTGCAGGTGCTGGTCAGCAGGAGAGCAGGCTCCAGGGAGCTGGGAGGCAATAGATAGTCACAGGCACCTCTTTGATGGACATGGCATAGTGGTGTGGGGACTAGAATGGACGACCTGAGAGGGGAGCAAGCCATCCATCAGCAGGAACCCAGCCATGGGGCTGGGTGGGGGCTTCCTGCACTCCGAGCAAGTGCTTCCCATCAGTGAGCCCTGGCCTCAGGGATCTGAAGCTCTAGTTAGCCTTTCAGGTAGGCATGGCAGTTTCCAGGAGAGGCAATTAGGTCAGAATCAAACTAGCAGCCTGGACGCTGATTGTATCAGGGTTAGACAAGAACTCTGCAGATACTCCTACCCATGGAGAGGCCCCTCACAAAGACCTGAGAGCTGGGACTGGGAACATGCTCAGAACTGAGGAGGCCTAACCTGAATGGTCTGCATGTGAGGGCAGACAACAGAGACAAACAGAACTCAGGACGAGTTAGGGGAGATGCTTCACATTTATAATCACAACAATGTGTTGGGGTGCACAGGCACTCCTAGGGTATCAGAGCATCAGGAGGAAACCGTACATCCGGATATGCAAAGGCAGCCCAGGCAATGCCACTGTGTCAGAGGGTGACTAGTAGCGTTACTGGAAGGGTAATGTGTTTGCCACTTTAGCTATCAGGATGTGCTGGTTGGTGATTAACATTATGTATCAACTTCGCTAAGGCCCTGGCATGCAGAGAGTTGCTGAAACACAAGAGTCGATAAGGTATCTCAGGAGGGTGCTCAGAAGAGATTGATGAATAGAGCAGGTGACCCCTCCTAATGTGAGGAGGCATGTCCTTAGTGGAAGCCTTGGAGACAAAGCCCATGGCCCCACAGGCGGAAACAAACGGAAATGAACAAACAGCCCAGATTCTATGGGACACAGTGAAAAAACAGACCTGAAAGGAAAGTTCATAGCACTACAGGCCTACCTCAAGAGATAAGAAACATTTCTGGTGTCTACATAAAATTATTCCATTATTTAGTTATTCCATTTTCAAGGTGGCCCATAGGAGGAGTGAAGAGTGAGAGCTATAACATCCAAAGTGGGAAGCCTCAGGTGGAAGTGGCACAATGTTAATCTCACCAGTTACTGAAATTGCAAAATAAATCTTGTTAGTTCTAGAGCAACTGCTAACAAAGCAACAAAAGATGTCATAACAATGACCAGGAAGAAAATACAAGATATTATTGTGCAGTATTCACAAATCCTTCCACCACCTGCCCTCAATAAAGAAAAAAAAAAAAGACAAGAAAACAACAGAACAAAAACAGAAGACACAAAAGGAAAACAAATGGTGTAATTTTGAACTTCAAGCAACCATGGGGATCCTCACATGGATGCAAATGAATTAAAATACTATTTAAACGTCAGAGCTTCTCAGACTGAAAAAAAAATTTTTTTTTTCAAGACACACACAAACTCCAGTTCCCTTGGCTTCACCATGAATTCTATCAAACATCTAAGGAGAAAATAATTCTTGCCTGACTCTGACCAAGCCAAGGAGAGGAGATGGGTTGCACAGGATCCTGGCTCTAAAGCAAGCTTGAATCCTTGACAAGAGAACTATAGGCAAACAAGTTTCCTCATACCCTGTACATGAGTCCTTAAATCAATAGTTAGTCATGTCTATAGTTGGGCCTTCTTTCTCTTTCTCAGTGTTCATATGTTTATCTTTTAACTCAATTAAATTCATCAGAATATTGCTTGTTTTATTGATATTTATAAAGTTTCACAAGATATTAACTTTAATTTGTTTTATTTTAATACTAGAGGCCCAGTACATGAAATTCGGGCACTGGTATGGTCCCTAGCAACTGCTGGCTGCCAGCTGGGTAGGCCCTCCCTTTCTCTAGCTGGCCCTGGCCACTGATCATACTCCTGGATTAACTCCCAGTTGAGGGGACAATTTGCATACTATGCTTTTATTATATAAGAAATTCAAATTATTTATGATGTACAAATCATTATCTACACTAATAAAAGAGAGAGATGCAAACCGGCATACCTCCGCAACACCCACCAACCAATCAGGAGTGATTATGCAAATTAACCCAACAAAGATGGTGGGTTAATTTGCATATGCAGATACCAAGTGGCCTAGGTCTCAGAAACATCCTCGAGACCCAGGCCACTCATAGCCTGTAGGCCTGCACGTAGGCCCTGAGTGGTCAAGGTTGCCATGATGATGCAGTGAGTATTCCCACCCTTTAGCCACTTGTGTGTGTGCCGGCTCCAAGCGACATCCCTGGTTCATGCCTACAATGTGGGGCTGCTGGCCTTGGAGGCATGTAGACCACAGCAGCCACTGTGAAGCCTGGGTCCACATGCCCCCAGCCCAGTGCCCACAACTTGGTACCCACAACAGAAGAACAAAAACAGAATATACAAATGGAAAAAAAAATGGTGTAATTGTGGACTTCAGGTAACCACAGGGATCCTCACATAGATGCAAATAAACTAAAATGTGGTGCTGCCTGCCTTGGGGGCATGTCTTCCTGGGCCACAGTGACATGCCCCTAGCCCAGTGGACACAATGCAGGGGGTCTTCAGCACATGAGTTGCAGAGGAAATACATTTTCTTTTTCTAAAAAATATATTTTATTGATTTTTTACAGAGAAAAAAGGAGTGGGATAGACAGTCAGAAACATCCATGAGAGAGAAACATCGATCAGCTGCCTCCTGCATATTCCCCACTGGGGATGTGCCTCCAACCAAGGTAAATGCCATTAACAGGAATCAAACCTGGAACTCTTCAGTCTGCAGGCTGATGCTCTATCCACTGAGCCAAACCAATTCTAGTGTAAACACCTTTTCTGACCGCTCATTGGCTAAGCTCCCTGTATGCCGCCACTTGCAGTGTTCTTGGTAACTTGGGTGATAAGAAATTAAGAAGGTGATCTTGGGTTTTTTTCACCACACTCCTGGAGGAAAAAACGAAGGTCTGCTGCTGGAGGGGCTAAGAAATGTCATATCCTGCCCTAGCGGGTTTGGCTCAGTAGAGCCTTGGTCTGCTGACTGCAGGGTCTGGGTTCAATTCTGATCAAGGGCATGTACCTAAGTTACAGGCTCCTCCCTGCCCAAGCCCAGGTCAGGGCTCATGCAGGAGGCAACCAATCAAAGTGTCCCTCTCACATTGATGTTTCTGTCTCTCGCTCTCTATTCCACTCACTCTAAAAATCAATGGAGGATAAAACAAAACAAAAAAAACACACACAAAGAAATGTCATATCCTATGAAAGACACATGTTGAAAATGCCTAAAGAAAGTTGTCATTTTTTCATGGTGAAGGGACTGGAAACACCTTGGCAGCTGTGGTGGCTGGCAGTGGCTGCAGCAGCGAGGTGATGAGGCTGGTTCCTTCCCCTGATCAGCCCTGTCTCCTTCCACAAAGAGAGGCCAGACTGTGGCTTAGGCCCAAGCCATCAATAAGACATCCCCTGAAGGCTCCCAGTCTGTGAGAGAGGGCAGGCTGGGCTGAGGGGACCTTGCCCCTAACCAGCGCATGAATTTTGTGCGCCGGGCCCCTAGTATTAATATAATGCAGTATAAATTATTATATTATTATTAATGTATTATAGCAGTAGTCAACAGAGCCAAATATCAACAGTACAACAATTGAAATTTCTTTTGAGAGCCAAAGTGATTAAACTTAAACTTCTAACATCACTTCTTCAAAATAGACTTGCCCAGGCCATGGTATTTTGTGGAAGAGCCACACTCAAGGGGCAAAAGAACCACTGTATTATAGCATGCATTATTATTTAATATAATATTTTCATATAATATTATCTGACATTTAACTGGATTATACAAAGAGTCTGTGTTGTTTAGAATGAAATACAATGTTTTCCATTGTTTCAATGTAAAAAGAAGATGGAGTACAAAATATATACATTTGGCAAATTGACTTTATTTACTATATTATTCAGTTTTTCCCTAAAACACATTTATTCTTGCCTATTTGGCCTGCTAAAGAGTTAGAGAATTGGCTTGATTTTCTAACCTGATTACTATCCCATTTACTTGCCATCACATAGCAGTTGTCACATTAACATCGGTGCAGTGTTAGCAGAATAAATTCTTCCTGATACACTGACTGAGGGTGGTTAGCATTATCCCTAAGGCATCAATACTTTGTTGATTAGTATTTATATGCTTCCCACCAACCTTTCAGCATCCAGGTCAGGGGACACTTCGCTAGGAAGCCTTGCCCTGGTCCCTGGCTCCTTTTCTGCACCTCCCTCCTCTCCAGTCGATAGGCTTCTTTCTTTTGTTGCCCTCACAGCTCTGTGAAGAGGGTACATCTTGGGGGTGCTTCCTCATTAAACTGGGGATTCTGTGAGCATGAAGTGCATGACCATTTCTCTTAAATTCCATTCTCAATGTAGTTCCTGGATTTGGAAGGAAGCTGGGCAAACTTGGTTGAATTGGAATGCAAGAAAAGTGAAAAATGATGGGTATTTAGAGAGAGCCATCATAGACCTTAGAGCAGTGGTTCTCAACCTTCCTAAGGAACTGCGACCCTTGCATACAGTTCCTCATGTGGTGGTGACCTCCAACCAAGAAATTTTGCTACTGTTTTGCATCGTGATGTAAATATCTGCATTTTCCGATGGTCTTAGGCAACCCCTGTGAAAGGGTCCTTCGACCCCCAAAGGGGTTGCGACCCATAGGTTGAGAACTGCTGCCTTAGAGGATGTGCTGGGCATGAAGTCAAACTCTGAAAAATCTGTAAAGGAACAAAAAACAAAAGGAAAGATATATGCAAGTGAGGAAGTGCCCTCGCCTCCCCTGTCTTCCCCACTCCCCCACACCTTTCTCAAATCCTTCTCTTCCACTCCTTCTCAATCCCTTTGTGCCCTCCAGCATGCCCTCCCTGCCTGAGGTCCTGAGGGAAGTGTTCAGAGGGCATGTGGTCTGCTCTGACATTGCCAGAACAGCACTGACATCCTTATGATGGACATCACACTTATAGGCCACTTCTGTGTGTCTGTGCCTCACATAGGGGAGGATGACAAGGCAGCAGGCCTTCTGTAGAGACAGGAGTGAGCAGTGAGGGAAGCAAGGGCCGGGTTTCATGAACCTGCTTTATGTATCTGCAACAAGACCCTGTGAACCTGGTCCTAGAATTGTGGCTCTGTGAAGCTGTGCCTGCCTGAGCTGAAGAAAGATTCTCACTGCCCACCTGAGATATAACTTGATCCCTTGCTCATGCAGTGCTGGATCTGCTGAGTGATATTTACAATTTTAGTCCAGGATGGAGCCCCAAGCCACTAATAGACCTACGCATGGATGGGGCCATGCTGGAGGAGTACAGATGCAATGGTTGTCCATTAGCTGAAAGAATGAGTCCAGAGAGAAGACAAAAATGCCAGACAAAGAAACAGTTCTCCAAATGCCCCTGCAAAGGCTGCTCCAACGGTGCACTGTTAGAGCTTCAGGAGCAATGGTACAGCTCTTTATCAGCATCAGCCCTCTCACTTTCACCTTTTTTGATGCATATTAGGGTAGGTCCTCCAGACAGTGTGCTCCTTGAAGACAGCTGCCAGGGATAGACCTGGGCAAATAGTAGGAGCTCAAGGACTGTTTTCTTTGGACAGAAATCACACCAAGTGCTCATTTACCCTGGAGTCTGCAGAGCACAGTGGGTGTCATCAACGTTTGAGTGAAAGGCACTTGGAGTACTTTCTATCCTCAGCATTTTAAAGACAGGCAGTTGCTCTGGCAGCTTTTCCTATGTTTCAGTACTAGGAATATTCTCTACAACAGCTTCGGGACACATGGTCCTCCTGGCCCTGGATGGAGCCTCCACAGGAGCAGGAAGGTTCCAGGACAACCACCTTCAGAGTTCAGGCTCATAAAGTGTATTTCATCCTCCTGGCTGGCCTGCCATTCAATGCTCTTTTCCTGTGGCTGCTAGGGCCTTTCTTTTTCACTCCATCTGCCCACATGCTGGGGCTGGCAGCTGCCACACTGCAGTGACATGAGAAACTAGTTATCTTCAAGACAAGGCAGGTTTTTTGTTGTTTCTTTGTGTTTTCCCCTCCCAAGGTTGACTTGATATTTTCTGTGAATTTTATGCCATTGGTTAGCACTCTATTGGGAGGGTATACCCTGCGGTGACAGCTTATCTTCAAGTGAAACTGACTTTGCTTCTGAAATTTTCTCCTTTAGTTAGCGCTGTTTTGATCCTGGTTTGTGAGCACATTGTTCTTCAGCTTCTCTCTTTTTCACCTCTAGCTCCCCACTTCTCTCTCAATTTGTTCTTAAGTGCCCCGATTTCAAGAGAAAGTGCGCTGCTTGCTGTTGAGGCAGTACCCTCACACTACTACCTGCCAGGCCCACTTTCACTTGTCCTGAAATGTCCTGAGCCACCAGTTGCACCATTGACACCCTCCTTAGAACCCACAGCATTCTCATCTGAGTATGAAGGTCAAAATTTAGGCGAGTAAGGCAAGCATTCACAGAGTGACTAATTTTGGACTTCCGCCCCACCTGACTCCAATGTCCATGCTCTCTCCACCCATGATGACCACTTCCTCTGACCGACACAGGCTGAGCCCCATCTTCTCTGTCTCAGCACATCTCAGCACAGCTTTTTGGTGCTGACAACCTACCTCATAAGAATATCCATCAACACTTTGAAAGAGCTCTCTGTCTTGCTCCTGGGCTGGAGCACTCACTCCTTGCTCAGTTGCTGGCAGGATGATATTGCCCGGATACATTTACTGAAATTATAATCCTAGCTTTTCTCCTCAACCCACTGCCTATTGAAAACTATCCTCCTGGAAAACTCTCTCCCAGGGCTCATTTCTTCCTAAGCTAGGCCCTCAATTGCACCTTTCTGGACTCTGGTCAGGGAATAGGTTTCAAAGCTTTATTTAACTTGCATCCATCAGCAATTCATGAGACAGAATTGCTGTCTCAGGAAAACAAGTTCTGTATTCACTGTACTATCTCAAAGCCAACATCTCCACATGATACTTCTGCTCCTTCTGTGGAGGCAGCCATTGAAACTTTGTTGCCTTAAGCGGAGGCCTAGGCCCACCAGGGTGTGTGGAAAGCTTGGCTTCCTCCATTGCCAGAGGCAACCCAAGCCTCCCTCCTGCTCTCTCAGTGGGCCTAGCCATCTTGATTGGGTTAATTTGCATACTCACTTTCATTGGCTGCTGGGCATAGCTTGTGGCTTTAATGGAGGTATGGTCAATTTGCATATTACTCTTTTATTAGGTAAGATTCAATATCATGGCATTTCTTGATACCACTAGACTATTGTTTATTTTAGATAAAGTTTATTAAATAAAGAAATTTTCCTTATATTTCTAGGTTTCATAAGCAGATTTTTAAAAGATATATTTTATTGATTTTTTACAGAGAGGAAGAGAGAGGAATAGAGAGTTAGAAACATTGATGAGAGACATCGATCAACTGCCTCTTGCATGCCCCCTACTGGAAGTGTGCCCAAAACCAAGGTACATGCCCTTGACCGGAATAGAGCCTGAGACCTTTCAGTTCGCAGGCCGACGCTCTATCCACTGAGCCAAACCAGTTTCGGCAGCAGATTTTTAATGTTATCAAATGCATTTTTGCTCTCTTTTGAGTCAATTATATGTGTTCTTTCTTTTATACAGTTAATGTTGTGTTTCATGTACATTTATTTTATAATGAAAAGCCAGTTTCACATTTGAGGAATAAATTATACTTGACGTGTGTGTGTATATTTTCATTTTTAGAGAAAGATAGGGGGAGAAACACAGAGAGAGAAACATCGATTGATTGCCTCCTTCATGCATTCCAACTGTGGCTAGGGATCAAGCTTGCAATCAAGGTACAGTGATTGCCTCCTGCATGCATTCCAACTGTGGCTAGGGATCAAGCTTGCAACCAAGGTACATGCCCTTGACCAGATTCGAACCTTCAACCCCTCAGTCCATGGACCAATGCTCTAACCAGTGAACCATAGCTGCTAGGGCTCTAATACCTTTTTAAAGGCATTTTGCATCTGTGTTTAAGAGGGTTACATAATTTTCTTCATTGAGGAAGGGAGAGGAATATATATAGAGATATATATAGAGAAACATCAATGAGAGAAGAACATCATTGATTGACTGCTTCCTTCATGGCTCCCATTGGGGATTGAGCCTGCAACCTGGGCATGTGCTCTGACCAGGAATTAACCCGAGACCTCTTGGTTCTTGGGTTGATGCTCAACTGCTGAGCTGCACTATAGAAAGATTTTAAAATAAATATTTACATGTTCTCACTATTTCTTTCTGTCAGGTTTTGCAATACTTTTGGCATAAGCTTGTTTCAAGAAGAGTTTCTTTTAAAATTTCTGAAATTTTAAAATTTCATTTTGTGTTTTTTCATCATTATTGGTCTTGCTAGCATTTTATCAAATTTTTTTATACCCCCAAATTTGATTTTTATTATTGCTATCATTCTGGATGTTATTATTATTTAGTTTGACTAATTTGCCAGTATTCCCTAATATACATTTGGATTTCTTCTTTGAAATATGGGTTCTTTAGAAGTGTTTTGTTTTCATTCCAAATATCTAAAGATTTTTAAATTATTTTCTACCATTTACCACTTCATTTCACTGTGGTCAGAAAACACATTTTGATATCAATACATTGAGACTTCTTGAGAATTGTCTTATGCTTCAAATGATGATCTATTTTTATATTTTTGCCTCATGTACTCTCATAATAAATTAATATTATACAAAGGTCAGATTCCTTGAGTGAGGGCAGGATTACATCTTAAAGGTAAAGATTACATTTCATGAATAAAGGCAAAATTGAAATAGATCTACTTTAACAAACCCTAAAACTACATCTGAATAGTAATATGATAGTGATTCAACTGCTTAAAATAATTAAAACTTAGCATTCACTGGATGAAGACATCATAATAAAGAACCTCTACTTTGTGACCATAATAAGCAACATTTAATCACAAATCAAAATATTCAAAGAACTGGGAAAGTAATACATAGTCAAGAAATAAAATAATCATTAGAAGCATATTCAGAGAGAGACATTAGAGTTCACGTTCCAGGGCTTCAGGTCAGGTATGTTGACATGTTAAAGAGAGTGAAAGAGATTGAAAATTAGAAGGAAAAATGGGTTAACTCACTAATGACTTAGAATAAACAGAAAGAATCTAAGAATATACTATAACTATAAAATCAATAACCTAAATTAAGAATTTATTGAATAAATTTATAGCAGCCTACACACAGCAGAGTTAGTAAACTTGAGGGCAGAACAATAGACAGTAATGCATAGGAAAAAAAAAAAAAGATCCAAAAGGCAAACAGAACATAAGGTGTGGTAACTAGTTTAAAATAAAAAAAAAAATAGTCCACTTATGACTCCTAAGAGGAGAGAGAATGGGACAAAATATATGAAGATATAATATTGTTGTATCTTTGAAATCTGAATAAAGACATTAGCCCACATATTCAAAAAGTTCTGTAAACCCAAAGAAAGATTGTTGGAAATCAAACATTTTTCTTACTAAATGGATGTAAACAGGAGGCCAGAAGGCTGGTCAACCTTAACTGCTCTGAAAGGTCAGAGCTAATTACTCACTGATTAGTTGAAACATTGTTGGCTGAAGCAACCTCTACCTGTTTGTTTCATGTTAATTTCTGTTTTGTTATTTCCTGCCTAAAGGCTAGGGGTGTGTCCCAAAGCCTTAATAAAAGGGAGAAAAAGGCCAGAGCAAGTGGTAGTCCTTTCCACTAGAGGAAGGCTCCCGCCTGGCCCCCCAATATCGCCAAATTAATGTTTTCTAGTCTCTCATTTTGTTTACGTGCGGCCTCCTTCAAAACCCGAACCCTGAACCGGGAACCCTGAACCACACGGGACGTGGAAAGAGGTTCCCACAAAAGATAAATACAAGAACACAACACCCATACATTTCTTATACAACTACTGAAAAATAATATGAGCAGAAAAACTTAATGGTGGCCCAAGGAAAAAAGATGCATTACTGTTGAGGAAGTAATGATAATAAAACTACTGACTTCTCAACAAAAACAATGGAAACCACAGGCAGTGATGTAAAATGCTGAAAGTGAAAAAGATGCTAACATAAAGTTCTATGCAATGCAAATACCCTTAAAAAATAAATGTGAAAATGTCATTTTTTATAAAAATCTGCCACATTCATTGACAATAGACATGCCCTGAAAAAAGAAAGTAAGGACTTTTTCAAATTTAAGGGATATACTATCATGTGGAAGCACAGACAGTGAAGAAGTGAAAAGCAGAGAAGTAGTAGATGCCAAATAATGTAGAAAGAATGAAATAATAAAAATTGAAGCTGAAGTTACTAAAATAGAAAAGTAGTTACACAATAGATATTATTTTAAAAAGCCTGTGAAGATTAATAATTGATAAGCCATCAACATGACTGATCAAATCCAAGGAGAGAAAAACAAATTGCCAATATTGAGAATGAAAATGTTGTACCACTTTAAAGCTACAGACATTAGAAAAATAATAAATCTTTATGCAAAAAATTGTGATAATTGAGGCAAAATTACTTAAAATATAACTTATCAAAATACATGTAAAGAGATAGACATTCTTTTATCTATTAGGTTTATTAAATCCATAATTCAAAGTATTTCCAACAACAATAAAAAAAGAAACAATTCCTGAAATCAAACAATACAAACACATGAAGAAATCTCCTAGCCCATATCATATGGCTTTACTGGTGAATTATTCTATATAATAAAAGTATAATATGTAAATCAGCCAAACAGCTGAATAACAGAACGGCCATCCAGGTGACCATTAGGAACTGTGCTATAATATTGTGGGTGTGATGCAATTGGTCAGGACCTGACTATTGCCCCATTACCATCCTGCTGAGGGAGGCCCAGGCCACCAGCTGATGAGGTAATCAATTGGAGGATTCCATGATTGCCCCAAAGAGGATGGCCTAGGCCAATGACTTGTGGGCTGCGGTGGGTGGGGGGGGCCTCCCCTGAGAGGGAAGCCTGGGTCCCAGGTGCCTGAGGGAAGCCGGTGCCGGCAGCCGAGGTAAGGAAGGCCTACTCTTGCATGAAATTTGTGCATTGAGCCACTAGTTTAAAATCTATACTAATAAAAGAGAAACATGCTAATTGACCATAACTCTGCAATGCCCACCAGCAATCAGGAGGGATTATTAACACAACAAGTTAACACAACAAAGATGGTGGATTAATTTGCATATACAAGCACTGAGTGGCTGGGGGCAGAGTGGGATGGTTGTGTTAGTAATGATGCAGGCATTCTGCACCCCCCAGCACTCAGGACCTCTGGGCAGCATGGGAAGGAGGAAAGGTGTCTCTAGCCAGAGCAAAGGTGGTACTAGCAGCCAGGGGAAGGAAGGCTCATTCTTACATGAATCTTCATGCATCAGGCCTCTAGTAAAAATATAAAAGTCTTTTACAAATTAACAAAGAGAATAAAGATGTGACTCATTTTTATGAGGGCATTATAATCTAAATATTAAGACATCATAAGTAAAACATGAGGAGAAAACATTACACACCAATAACTCTCATAAAAAGAAATGCATAGAATACAAAATATTAACAAACAGAAGTTAGCATTGTGTGAAAAGAATAATATATTGAGATAAACAGTTCATACATATTCAGCATTGCAAGGTTGATGTGTCATTCAAAAAACAACAAAAATGGTTTACCACAATAGAAGAAAGAATAAAAATGCAAATCAGTTTAATTGGAAAATAATAAGTTATTTGCTAAAATTAACATCACCTCATCATAAAAAATTTTAGAAGAGAACAATTACAAGGGAAATGTTCTTAACTGAAGAAGCATATTTACAAAAAGCATATAGTTAACATTTTGCCTAATGATGTGATAGTGAACCCTTTTTGGTGGACAACAAAGAGAAGACAAGGAGGCTTGCTACTACCATTGCATTTAACATGGTATCAGAAGCCTTAGCCTATTCCACATAGCAAAAAAATAAAATAAAATATAAAAAAATTAAAAAATAGTAATAAGATAACACATTTTAAAAATGAAGAACCAAAATTTACTTTATTGCCAGGCAACAGATCATGTGTATAGAACAACTAAAAGAATTCTCAAACTAATAGAATTAATCAGTGAATTTAACATGGCTACTAATATGAAGTCAATACTGAAAAATAAATTTTATTTTTATAGTCTAGCAACAAATACTGGAAAATGACATTTAAGGTTAGCATTTATATTTCTGTAAAATACTTGATAACTTAGTGTATACCTAAATCCTAATACGTAATGTCTGTGAACTGAAAACTAAAGCATATTGCTGAGAGAGATTAAATAAAATCTACATAAATGGATGGAAGGACAGACATAGTCATGTGCATGAAGATTAAATAGTGTTAAATTTTCAACCATCCTTAAATTGATCCATAATTTAAGTATTGCCTAATGATGTGATAGTGAACCCTTGGATACATTTAAGTGTATGTATCCAAGATTTTTTGGTGGAAATGAATAAGTTGTTTGAAAAGATATGATATAGAAACAGCCCAAATGCCGTAAGTAGATGAGTGAACAAAAAAATCTGTGGTACATTTACACCATGGAATAATATGCAGATGTAAAAAAAGAAGAGTCTCTTACCCTTAGAGACAGCATGGAGGGACCTGGAAAATATCATGATAAGTGAAATAAGCCAGTTAGAGAAAGATAAGTATCACATGATCTCACTCATGGGTGGAATCCAATGAACAAAATAAACTGATGAATAAAATAGATCCAGAGACATAGAAACATGGAAGAGACTGATGGATCCCAAAGGGAAGGCTAGGAAAGATATTTACCAAAATACTTTTATGCATAGAGGCATAGCCCCTGGACACAAACAATAGCATGGTGAAGGCTCTCATCTGTGGGATACAGGGGGTCAATGGGGATAGAGAAGGGGATATCTGTAATACTTTCAACAATAAAGATAATTGTTAAAAATGATAATGTGGTATTGATACAAGGATAGACAATTAAAAATAGATAAATATACCTTTAGGTTACAGAAATAGATCTGCACATATATAATTACATACTTGATTTAGGAGAAGGGCACTACTTCCATTCAGGAAGGGGAAAATGGCCTCTTGAATAAGCAAGAATAAAACAATTTGACATCTGTATTGAAAAAACACACTCTCTAACTCTTACTCTGTAAGTCACATTTGAGAGATAAAACAATCAAGTGTTCAGAGTAAAGTGTAGGGCAATATCCATGACTTTGTGGTGTATAAAGTTTTAAAAAGATAGGTAGGTCATTTTTTAACCTAAAACAACAACCAAAAAATCAACAGATATGCCTGGGAGATATTTTCTATCTATCTTGTCCTGTCTGTTTGACAAGATCTGTAGTCTAGAAATTTCACATAACAATACATACAAACCAACAAGAAAGACACAACTTAATTTGTTCTATAATTCATTTCTAAAAATCAGAAAGTACTTCAGCAGATATTTACAGAGGGAGATATCTAAATATCCAATGACTATATAAACATGTGACCATTATTATCAGAGAAATAGAAGTTAAAACCACAATGGGATGTGTCTACAGCTCACAATATGGCTAAAATGAACCACTCGGAAGTTTTCAGTGTGCACAAGAATTGGGATCAAACTTTGGGCACTTCAGACAACTGTTTGGCAGCATCTATTAAAGCTAAAAAAAACCTTGCAGTCCTTTAAACTCTATAATTCTACAATGAAGAGAGTTCATTTATATCTCTACAACACACACAGAGAGAGAGATGTTAATGAAACCTTTATATAATGATCCAAAAATGGAAAAATTCCATGGTAGATTATTTCCAAAATGGTGAAAGCAATATCTCCTTTGCTTAATGTGGGAAGGAAAGCATAAGTTTTCTTTGAGCAAAATAGAAAGAGGGGTGGGGGGATAAAAATCCTGGGAAGCCAGCTCTGCGCAGTGAGAATGCCTTGAAAAATCTGTGGTGGTGAGTTCAGGGGAGAAATGTTATCACTTCGAGTGAAGTATAAAATTTCTGTTTCAATAATCAAATATGATTTTTAAAACTCATGAGAAGAAAAACTACCTATTGTATGTACCAGTATTTATATTCATTCGTAGTTCTTCCTTCCTTCCTAAGGCTCCAAGATTCCTCTGATCATGACTATTTCCTTCCTGTTTGAAGAACTTCCTTTAGCCATTCTTTAAGGACAAGACTTGGCGAAAAATTCTTTCAGTTTTCCTTCATCTTAGAATATCTTTTTTCCTTTTAATTATTGAAGAAGAGATACATTGAATACATAATTCCCAGGTAACAGTTCTTTTCTTTGGGCACTTGAAACATATTATGCCACTTTCTTCTGGCCTCACTGATTCACAGAAGGAATTAGTTGTCTCTCCAGATTGAATTGGTTCCCCCTTTAGAAAAAGTGCTGTTATTCTTTAAATAATTCCAATATTTTGTCTTTAGTTTTCAGAAGTTTAATAATAATGTGTCTTGGCATGCATTTATTTAGGCTTATCTTATTTGGGCTTTGATCAACTCCATGAATTCAGAGGTTTATATCTTTTACTAAATTTTGAAAGTTTTCAGCCATTATTTCTTTAAATTCTCTTTTAGGTCTACCTCCATCCAGTCTTCTCTTGGACTCTGATCATGTATGTCAGTGCTAACAGAGTGGCCTTTCATTATTTTTCCACAATGAGCTGAAGCTGTTCATTTTTATTTTAGTCTTTTTTTTTCTATGTTGTTCAGATTGGCAGATTATATTGAGTCTCTTCTCAATATCACTGGTTCTAATCTTTGTCATCTCCACTCTAGTACTGAGTCCATCCTATGATACTTTAAAAAAATTATGTTTTTGTATTATTCAGGTCTATTATTCCCTTTTGTTTATTTTGTAATAAATTCTGTTGTTGTTTTTGGTAAGATTTTCTACCTTTCCATTTGTTTCAAAAGAATTTGTAGCTGAAACCGGTTTGGCTCAGTGGATAGTGCATCGGACTGCGAACTGAAAGGTCCAGTGTTTGATTCCAGTCAAGGCATGTACCTTGATTGCGGGCACATCCCCAGTAGGGGGTGTGCAAGAGGCAACTGATTGATGTTTCTCTCTCATTGATGTTTCTAATGCTCTATCCTTCTCCCTTCCTCTCTGTAAAAAAATCAATAAAATATATTAAAAAAAAAAAGAATTTGTAGTTACTTGCTGAAGCATTTTTACCATGGTTCATTTAAAATCCTTTTTACATCATTCCAATATCTGATATATCTCAATGTTGTTATAAGTTGATTGTGTTTTTCCTTCAAGTTGTAATTTTTCTGATTCTTGTTATGACTTAATTTTTAATTGTATCCTGACATTTTAATTATAGGACTAGAGGCCCAGTGCACAAAATTCATGCATGGGGGGGGGGTCCCTCAGCCTGGCCTGTGTCTTTTTGCAATCAGGGACATCCATCTTGCAATATGGGACTGCTCACCCCTAACTGTTTGCATGTCTGCCTGTTTGCCCCTAACTGCTGGTCAGTGCATATCATAGCAACTGGTTATTCCAGTTGTCCTGGTCATTCTATCATAACAATTGCTTAGGCTTTTTATATATATAGATATTAGAGGCCTGGTGCATGGATTTAGGCTCTGGTGGGGTTCCTCAGCCTGGTCTTCGGGGATTGGGCTGAAACCAGCTCTCTAACATCCCCTGAGGGGTCCCAGATTGCAAGAGGGCACCGGCCAGGCCAACGGACCTCACTGGTGCACTATCAGAACTGGGGAGGGACCAAGAGAGAGCTCCAAGGCATATTCTGCCCATGTAGCCCAGTCCTGACTGGCCAGACCCCTACTGGTCAGAGTGTCTGCCCCCTGGTGGTCAGTGCTCATCATAGCGACTGGTCAGACAGTTGAAGGAATGGTTGGACACTTAGCATATTAGGCTTTTATTATATAGGATGGTGGATGCTATGCACATTTCATTTTACCAAGTTTTCACCCTGTTTAGATTTAGCATCTAGGTTTTGGACTGCTCCGGGGCTATGGTTTTAAAGATAATTTAGTGTTGGGCACCTTTGCAGAGGTATTTTGTTCTGCTTGGTTTATCATATTGGGTGAATTCCCACTGCTCCCTCCAGGTTTTCCCATCGCAGGACTTCCTGGTGTTCAGAGGGGCAGAGAACTGAAGGTCCAGGTGAATGGGGAGGGCTTCGCAGTCCAGGCTACTTGTGTGGCAAGATAGACTTTGCTTCCAGACCTACCTGGTCCTCCTGCGATCTGGCAGAGGAATGATTTCACTTGTGCTGCTTCCTGCAAGAGGCAGGGTTAGGGAAAGCTAGGTCCGGATTGTTTTCCTCTATTGGGTGGGATGAGGGAATGTGCAATGCCCTGCCCTTATAGTCTTTCTTCAGTTCTGCATTCCCTAATTGGTTGACTTTCCCTTTCACCTTTCAGAGTTCTCCTTAATTGGCTGTTGTATTTTTTCCAGGAGTTATAGTTTTTAATGAGAATAATCAGAGAGAAAGTAGTTCACATTTTTTCTGAAAAGAAAGTCCCCAAGAGAAAAATTTAAGAACAGAGATGTCTATTGTTTTGCATGTTGCTAGGTTAAATCCTTTCTTAATGTCTCCATTCCCATCTGCAACCACACACTCATCCATAAAATCAACATCTAAGGCCAAAGGTGTGTGTGTGTGTGTGTGTGTGTGTGTGTGTGAGAGAGAGAGAGAGAGAGAGAGAGAGAGAGAGAGAGAGAGAGAAAGAGAGAGAAAGGAAGTGAGAAACAGCGAGAGAGAACTTAAGAGGATATTCATCATAACAAAATGCTAAAGAACTAGAAAAAACATTTACAGAAAGAAGTAACCTAGCAATTATTTAAATCCAGTAGTAGTTGAAATCACAGCCAAATACTATCATGAGAATCTTTCTCTTTCATATTGAAAAGCAATCTCTGAGAACACTGAAATTTTACAATATATAGAATGGGGATTCTAGGCTCCTTTAACATGGTATCGAAAGGCCAGGAGATGCCTGGTGATGTGGAGTTAGTATGCTTTTCCTTATCATGGGATCAGGGCTTGTGTTGTTTCAGTTGTAAAATGGCTACTATGTTTGAAAATAAGTGGAAACTTAGATAAAGTGGCTCTGGATCCATTACAATCACCTGTGTTTGTGATGTCTGTGTTTAGGTTGTAATGACTATGTAAATCATTCCTTTGATGCTATGAACGGTTAAGAGATTTTATATTGAGGCTTATTTGTCTATTCAAAAGCCTTGTACATGTCTGTGCATTTTGAGTTCGCAAAACATTTACTTCAGAAAGAATGTTCAATGTTTAGCTGGTAGCTGTTTCCCTGGGCATGGTTGGAATTGTCAGCAGAAACATGCAAAGAGAATAGAGGAAACTCAAATGCAGTCTCAGGAAATCAGCATAGCTAAGGAATAGCCATGGGCAAAGACCTGAGAATGGAGACTAATACAGAACAGAAAAACAGTGGCAATACGATGGTATTTTGATGATCATATTACTCAAGGGAAAAGAAGATGCCCGGAAGGTCAAGGACTTGCTTTGCAGGAGTCTGAGGTATAAGTCCTCTATTTAGCAATGGGAAGGCCAGATTCAGTGAGTGGGGAGGATGGAGGGTATACTGCATTGGTTGAGCAATAATTATAAAATGGGATTATCTGATCTTTAAGGAAAGATAGCATTTCTTGGTGAAATTTGCATTCCCAATAATCTCCTGTGAAGAATCTGGCCAAGACAGATGTTTAATAATAACCTCATTTGCCCCTTTGGAGTTTGGGTTCTCTGCCTCCTCTATGGAACTGTTCTGGGCACTTCTCCTGGGAATGCCTGTTTGGTTTCCAGCAGCTGGCCATGTGACTGCCTCCCCAGGTGCTTGACATGCACCATCCTGAGTTCTTGTTACTAAGCCATTAGCCCCAGCTCTGCCATGGCTGACCTCAGCCTGCTCTCTAGTGAGGGCGAGATGCTTATTATCCCAAAAAGGCTAGAGAGGGCACAGCAGCAGACACAAGGCTTTGCTTAGATAATTTCACAGATGACAATTCATCCATTCTGAGAGCAAAAGTTAGAATAAGGGAAACACACTGGTTAACAGCTGTGGGTTTAAGAGAGTGTTCTGTCAATCATGGTCTCTCACTGGGCAAAGGCATTTTTAATTAGTTGGTTTGGGAAAATAATTAACTGGAAGGTATTGCTCTTAAATTGACAAATGAGAGTTGATGCTGTACAAATTATATTTTTCCCTCTGTGCTGCCACCCTCCAGGTCAGCACAGCCCTGTCACTGTAGCTCTTCGCAATGCTGTCTCCCTGCGTGGAGATGTTTCCTCTGACAATACTGCCTCCACACAGCCTCACACTGAGTCTCTCTTCCCAGATGAGAGTGGATTTGCCTGGTCTTCCCCACTCCACTCCATCGGTCCCTTTGACTTAGGAGCTTGCCTTGAAATAAAGAATTCCACCAGACTAAGCACTCCAATATGGGCTAAGCATTTCCACAAGTTTTATCAAATTTAATCACCACAGTTCACTGTTTTATTATCCCATTTCAGAGATAAAAATATTGAGTCTCAGATACGTATCATGTATACAATGACATACTCATCTTATAGTAAAACCCTAATCTCTGACCATGTATGTCTTACCCAGTGCATTGCCTTCATCCCACATTACAACTTAAACCCATTTGATCACACAGCACCTGCAGCACTTGCCCCTCCCTGTACCAAAAAGCTCTTCCCCATGTGGCTGATTCTTCTTTTCATTTAGGATAAGCTTAGATATTATCTCCTCATGAAACCTTTTAAGACATTCTCAACCTCCTGCTCTCACCAGTCCAGTCTGGCTGTTATCAGTACTTTCCATTTATTTTTTATTGTGGGTCTTTATCATCTGTCTTCTTCTAGAATTAAATTTTGTGAGAAGAGCCTTCTTGTCTTCCTTAGGCATATTCAATCTCTATATTCGATCTCTATAACAGTGTATGTCACATTCTACCCACTCAACAGTTTCTTGGTAAATGAATGAATAAATAAAAAGATTAGGGATAAAATGAATGTCTGAATATATAAATGAATCAATATTTCTTTTTTCCATCAACTATACTTTTTACCTATTAAGTTTTACCCCATAATCTAAATTACAAATCAATAGTTCTAGAAAGGAATGAAACATTCTTTTTAAATTGATTTGAGCTTAGTTGACTTAGAATAATATACACAGGTTTAGTAAAACAAAAGCCAGTAGAAAAACAGAGGATTGATGGGACAAAAAGGGACTGAATTCCACTTCTAATTTAGTAAAATGTGGTTTACTGATGCAAATGAGTAATTTTTATGGAATTGAATTTTCCATTTCCTATTAGTTTAAAATCTAAAGTTATGTGTAACTATTTGCCTGATTTGCTAAGGCAAAGTTTGTTAGCATCTGGGAACTTGAGCACTTGGGAAGCGTTCTCTAAAAAGTATAATTTCTTGTGATTGCAGAATATGAAGATTACATAACAGTTTACATTCCAGGAGGGAGTGTGGGTAGGTTAGTTTTCTTTAATTATCACTAATTAATTACCACTAAATTAGTGACTTAAATGAGTTCAGATTTATGCTTTTACTAGAAGCTCGGTGCATGAAATTTGTGCATTGTGGGGGAGGTTGTGTGTTCCTCAGCCTAGCCTGTACTTTATCCAATCTGGGTCCCAGTGGGATTGGGCCTAAACAGGCAGTCGGACATCCCTTTCACAATCCAGGACTGCTGACTCTGAACTGCTTGCCCCTAACCACTTCTGCCTGCTAGCCTGATCAACACCTAATTGCTCCCCTGACAGCCTGATTGCCCCTAACTGCCCTCCCCTAACCACCTGGTCACCCCTAACTGCCCGCCCCTGCTAGCATAGTTGCCCATACCTGTTCTCCCCTATAGGCCTGGTCCCCCCAACTACCATCCCCTGCAGGCCTGGACCCCTTAACTGCCCACCCCTGCTAGGATGCCCCCCCGACTGCCCTCTCCTGCTGGCCTGCTTGCCCCTAACTGCTCTCCCCTGCAGGCCTGATCCCCACCAACTGTCCTCCCCTACAGGCTTGGTCCCCACCAAACTACCCTCTCCTGCAGGCCTGGTCCCCCTCAATTGCCATCCCCTAAAGGACTGGGTCCCCCCAACTGTCCTTCCCTGCAGACCTGGTCATCCCCAACTGCCCCCCTCTGCTGGCCCAGTCACCTTAACTGTCCTTCCCTGAAGGCCTGGGTCCCCCCCCCACAACTGTCATCCCCTGAAGGCCTGGGTGCCCCCCAACTGTCCTCCATTGTAAGCCTGGCCCCTCCCAACTGCCCTCCCCTGCTGGCCTGATCTCCCCCAACTACCCCCCTCTACCAGCCTGGTCATCCCCAACTGCCCTCCTCTGCTGACCTAGTCACCTTAACTGCCCTTCCCTGCTTGCCTGATCACCACAACTGCCTCCTCCCCTGCAGGCCTGGTTCCCCCCCAACTGCCCTCCCCTGCTGGGCTGCCCCCCCATAACTGTTATTCCCTGAAGGCCTGGGTGCCCCCCAACTGTCCTCCCCTGCTGACCTGGTCTCCCCCAACTTCCCTCCTCTGCTGGCCCAGTCACCTTAACTGCCCTCCCCTGCTTGCCTGATTGCCCACAACTGCCTCCTCCCTTACAGGCATGGTCCTCCCCAACTGCAGACTGGTTCTCCCCCACCCCCAACTTCCCTCCCCTGCTGGCCTGGTCTCCCCTAACTGCCCTCCTCTGCCAGCCATTTACGGTGGCCATCTTGTGTCCACATGGGGGCAGCCATCTTTGACTACATGGGGGAGGTCATCTTGTGTGTTGTAGGGATGATCAATTTGCATATTACTCTTTTATTAGATAGGCTATTTATAGAGCTCAGAATTCTTACATGGGCCATTTTTCATACAAAGCAACATTCCCAAGCGTGGAAATTAGAATGAGGACATCCTTAACTGTCTACTCCTCTTCTACTCTGACTAAACGTCCATGTCTTTGTGCCTTGGCTTGTGAAGCCACACAGGACCGGGCCATCACATCTCCCACCTTGATTTGCATAGGTCTTCCTTCAAGAGCTGTGTTGTCTTACATTACTTCTTAAAATTTTTCATGGTCTTTTCTAACATGAGATGTTGCACACATTCTTCTTTATATGTAGCCTTTTTTCCAAATCTCACTTGTTTCCTCAAATGTCTTCTTCTCTTGCCTGTTCCAATTATCATAATTATATCTTACATGTATTTATATTCTTTTTAATTATTATGTTTGTTAGTCTTTTCCACTAGAAAAGAGCCCCTTAAAAAGAGGAACTTTTTTTGCTTTGCTTTTTTACATACCTCCAGTGCCATACAGGGCAAGCAAGCAATAGATATCTGTTAAGTGACTTAACTAACAAAGGGCTTGGAGTCCTTTTAAATACCTTGGTCTTTATTTTAATAACAAGGAAGATGTTAAAGTGGGGGGGTAGATGAAGATAGGTTTGACATAATTTTTTTTTTTATATTGAAAGTATTATTTTGGCTGATGTGTGCAGAATAGTTCAGAGGAAACCAAGAGGAAAATGTGAGGGCAGTCCACATAAGAACTGATGCTCACTTGACCTAGTTACATGGTAGTACAGATTGAGAGAGAAACTTTGATGTTAGGGAGAAACAGATGTGAAGATTGATAATTAGGTTTCTTTTTGTGCAACTGAATGTGTATGCCATTCCCTGAGGCAGGTAACACTGGAGGGGTGCTCATTGGCAGGAAAACTGTGAGTTTAAACTTGGTATTACTGGGTCTGTGGTATCTTAGATCAAGTGGAAAAATCGGGTAGAAGACTGTTATACCCTGGGTGAGCACATGTTCTGGATTGCTTTATAATTGGTCCATGTTACAATCTAGAGTTCCTACTTTTACTCTCAAAATCAGTTCTTTAAGTCACTGCATCAGAGTTTGGTCAGGATTAGAGACAATTTTTCATCTTCTGCAACTAGATTTGATTGAACTATGGGAAAGATCATAGAGTGAGGAAAGGATTAAAGACTAAGGCTTTAAAAATCCCAAAAACAGAACTGAGAATGTTGAGCCTGTCAGGGGGAGAAGATATGTGTAGTTCTACAGAAGACAAGGAAAAAAGGCAAAAATTTCTGTATTTCCATGTAAAAGAAAATATCAAATACCTCCAAGTTGATAGCCTTGGTAAGAGTTAAGGTCAATAAGTAATATTAGCATATTGGATTCTAAGGTAACACTCTTGAAACAGCACTTCCATATGATTAAAAGAGAGGAGTCAGGGAGGAAGCAATGTTCCAGGCCTGAGCCAGGAGGAGAGCTGGTCATTCTCTTCCGTGAAGCACATTGTGGGAAGTTAGACAGGTGTGTTTAGACTCGTTAACCATTTTGAGCTACCTACCTTCTGGGTTTCTAGATAGCCACCCCAAAGCAGTATCATGCCCATAGCAGGTCTCTGTGCATTTTGTTTGTGGAGGGCGTGGGCCTTGAGGTGCTGACTGTGTATTATTCTATTTTTGACCTGGCAATTCTCTGGTGTAGTCTTTTCAGAACTGTGTAATAGACAGGGGAGTGCAAAAGTAGGTTTACAGCTGGGAGTATGTGAAACACGGAGTTTATTCTTGTATTATTATTTATATATTATTTTCCATATGAACAACTGTAAACATACTTTTGTCCCACCGTGTATTTTCTAATTACAAAAAATTGATCGTGTGTGTGTGTGTGTGTGTGTGTGTGTGTGTGTGTGTTAGAGAGAGAGGAGAGCTAAGAAATTGCTTATGGAGATGATCTTATGAAGAATTTTATCTATAAGAAGAAAAAAAGAAACATTATGGCAAAATGTTATGGAATTGTGTCCATCAATGCAGTTTATGTTTTAATAGGAAATATTATGGTGTACTCACACATTAATAATAATTCTTCAGAAGAAAAAGAGACATCAAGATGTTGAACCCAGAGAAAATTACACAATGTGGAAATCATGGAAGATGGTGGGAGTGAGTTGCAGGCCATGAGTGGAGGGATCAGCCTTCAGAAAACGGGCTCCCCGGAAAAAGGGGACTTGACATAGATCCATTTGCAGGCATGTGTAGAAAAGTTTGCAGGTCTTAGTACTCAGAAGCTCTAGTGATGTGTGGACCTCAGTCCCCTGTTAGCCTCATCTTGTTACTGAAGAAAGATTGGTCTGAAAATAGATTCTCCTTTGGTGTCAGAGAAAGGAATTTCAGGGACACGTGATTTTAATTGACAGTGGCCTTGAAAAGGCTGCCACACTGGTGCCCCGGGTGCACCATGCCAATGCCTCCTGCTTAACCAGGCAGTTTGGCTCCTTCTCACCAGTGAGAAGCCAAACCCACTTCCAGGCAGCAGGCCCAAACTGGGATGCACCAGGCCCAGAAGGGTGAATAGGCCCTGAGCTGTGTCACATACAGCAAGGAGGCTTCTGGAAAGTTACTTAATGCCCAGTGCCCATCCCACCTGGGGTCCACCGCCAAGGCTCAAAGCCACCTGGGATAGTGCTGTCTCCTGCCACCCACTGCTCTGCCGACTGAGGCCTTTGTGAATATTTCCTGAGGTTTGGGAAGGAGCCAATTTTCTTTCAAACCATCCGATCTCTTTCCTGGCTATACCCAGCTGCACCTTTCCCCTTGGGTGTCCTTTTTCTAGACATCCTCTATGGCCAGCATCCTGGCTTTCTGAGCAGGCCTCTACAGAGGAATTTCCCTCACTGTTTCTGCCTCTCTTGTTTCCTGGAGTGACTGGAAAGTTGGTCCTTCCTACAGGCTGCTCCCTTGAGTGTCTGTGAAACTAGTTCCTGATCTACCCAGGCTTAGCCAGGTCTACCCCTTCCCTTTTAACCCCTAATTAGCTGCCTGTGCTACAATCTCAGCCTCACAGCTCTCTCTGCTCTGCAGAGGGCCCCAGGCCTCCCACTCAGGCTCTGCTCAGCAGTTGGAGCACAGATGATTGCAGCCTAGTCCCTCTGCTTCGCTGACACCTGCACATCCTGTGCGTGGCAGGTGGACCTTAAGCAGGGAGACTGGCCCTGCTTCTCCCACCTGCTCTGGGCTCCCAGCGCAGCACCCACTCCTGGCCACCTCTACACCTTCACTTGATTCAGGCTGTCCTTCCACAAAGCAGTGTGTGCTATGAATTCAGGGAGAATTTCTTCTTTGAACCAACCACTGGCACAGTGCCTGGAGTCTTGTAGGTGCCATTTTTTTTTAAAAATGAAGGAACATATGACTAAATGAAGGGCATGCCGAATATTCTTAGAAATATTGCCTGAAGAACTTAGAATTTGTTGGCATGAAATGTTATTAGCAATAATGCTTCTGCTCCCTGATCAAATCCTCCATTATATATAACCAATAGATCATATATTCATGTTGACAGCCATTTATTAATAAACATTTATTATTATTATTATTATTATTATTATTATTTTAAATTCTCACCTGAGTATATTTTCCCATTGATTTTTAGAGAGAGGGGAAGACAGAAAGAAACATCAATGTGAGCAAAACACATCGATTGGTTGTCTTCTGCCAATACCCCAACCAGGGTCTGGGCAAGGAAGGAGCCTGCAACTCAGGTACAATCAAACTGGGACCCTTGATGCTCTATCCACAGAGCCTATATATTAATGAGCATGTGTTTAATCATGACATGGGAGTGGTCACAGAAGCAATTTAGTTTTTGTGTAGGTAAAATAGTTCTGAAGAAACAGGCCCTGGCTTTGGAGTTTTTTTTATAAATGTTAATTCCAGCTCTTTTTTTTAATGAATTGGTTGGCATTGGATAAGCCACCCTAAATTATTTGTATTGTTACCTCCTTATTAGTTAAATGAGGGATTCCTCCTTATCCCTTACATTGTTTTTGTGAACATCATAACAGTAATCTATGCAGAGACTCACATGGTGCCCAGAGAGAGTCATCTTCCTGGGTGGAATGTCTAAGTGGGTAAGTGAGGTGGGAAGCTTGTGCCCTACAGATTATGCATATCAGTGGGGGTAAAGAATGATGCTAAATAAAGGCCTGAGTTGACCTTCAAATCCATAGAAAGTGGATAGAGCACCACAACTGGAAGAACCTTAAATTCCTGTGTGCAGAATACCTCCTTCACCGGTGAGTCCTCCAGGGCCCTGAGAGGGCAGGTCTTGCAGGTGGTTGGTTCCTCTGGACACAGTGGATAGTTGTATCTTAGAACCCAAATGCTCCCCCCTTGCCTGAATGACTCTAGCTGGGGTGCTAACAGGCAAGCAATTTTGAGCCAGGAGATGGATAAAGGGAGGCTCACAGCAGTGCCCAGCCTTGGGATTGCCATTCTGTTGCCCTCCTGTGGTGTTTCCCTTCCTGCAAGGCACTTTGTGCCAGCAGAAATATGAGGCAAGTTGGGAAATTCAATTAATTTTACAGCAGCCAACCAGCCCCTGCCAGGGCTGGCCCAGTCAAGACAGGGCAGCACACTGTCCTAAACAATCAGGAGAGAATCCAAGATGGTGGCATAGGTAAACACCTACACTGCTGCCTCGCACAACAATTTCAAAACTACAACTAAAAGACAGAACGGAAATCATCCAGAACCACAGGAAAGCTGGCTGAGAGGAAGTTCTACAACTAGAGGGAAAGAAAGGGGCTCACAGAGACCGAGAGGAGCTTCAAAAAGCTGAGGTATGGAGATGCGCGTGTGGAGAGAGTGGGTGCCTGAGTACCTGGCTGGTTTCCTCTGGCAGGAGGGAAACAGAGACTCTCAAAGGCATTGACCCCCTTATCTTACGATACTAAACCCCAGATCCAGCCAAAACTCATATGGGGGAGTTTGGACTGTGAAAAGGGAGAGGTGCACGGAAATTTAGGGGAGTTGCAAAAGATCAGAGGTCTGGTGGCACGCACGGCACTGTGCAGAGGACAGATTGCTGATTGTGCCCCTGGCTTTCGCAAGTGGGCCGGAGACAGACCCTCCCAACTGTGCCACTTCTGACTCCACTAAGCCCCTGTTTTGGGTGAAACCCTGGGGACCTAGACTTGTGTGGTCCTGGAGCGCAGGGGAGCCGGAAAGGCAACAGTCTAGAGGCACTGCGGGCGCGCACGCACAAGGACCGCTCCAGCGATTACCCAGTCACATGAGACTCAGGGGCTGTGGAGGGTGGGGCCGACTGGAAGGCAAGATGGTCCCTTAAGCCCTGAGACTCCACCCATCCCAAGCTCAACAGAGGCTTCTTCGGTCTTGCAAGTCTGGTATCATAAGGCTGAATCCAACACAGAAGTTTACCTGGCATAGTGAAAATGCCGAGACAAGGGAAGGGATCACAAACAAAAGAAATGGAGGAATAAAAATGTCTGGATATAGAGTTCAAAACCATGCTTATAAGGTTTTTCAAGAATATGCTAGAAAAGTGGGATAAATTTAGTGAGACCCAAGAGGAGATGAAAAAGGACCAACTAGAGACACTGACTGAAATAAAAAATATTATACAGAGTCCTAACAGCAGACTAGAGGATGGCAAGAATCAAGTCAAAAATTTGAAATATAAAGAAGCAGAAAACATTCAACTGGAAAAGCAAGAAGAGAAAAGAATCCAAAAATGTGAACATAATATAAGGAGCCTCTGGGACAGCTTCAAGCACACCAACATCAGAATTGTGGGGGTGCCAGAAGAAGAGAGAGAGCAAGATACTGAAAACCTATTTAAAGAAATAATGACTGAAAACTTCCCACATCTGCTAAAAGAAATAGACTTACAAGTCCAGGAAGCACACAGAACCCCATATAAAAGGAATCCAAAGAGGACCACACCAAGACACATCTTCATTAAAATACCAAGAGCAAAAGACAAAGAGAGAATATTAAAAGCAGCAAGAGAAAAACAGTTCATTACCTACAAGGGAGCACCCATACGACTGTCAGCTGATTTCTCAACAGAAACGATGCAGGCCAGATGGGAGTGGCAAGAAATATTCAACGTGATGAATAGCAAGAACCTACAACCAAGGATAATCTATCCAGCTAAGCTATCATTCAGAATTGAAGGGCAGATAAGAAGCTTCACAGATAAGAAAAAGCTAAAGGAGTTTATCAACTCCAAACCAGTATTATATGAAATGCTGAAAGGTACTCTTCTAGAAGAAGAAGAAGAAAAAGGTAAAAGCCAAATATTATGAACAACAAATACATATCTATCAACAAGTGAATCTAAAAATTAAGTGAATTAAAAATTTGATCAACAGAATAAATTAGTGAATATAATAGAATCAGGAGCACAGAAAGGGAGTAGACTGATCATTCTCAGGGGGACAAAAATCATAAAGCATCAAACAGACTGTGAAATTACAGCAGAAAGATTAAAGTTAGATAAGTGATCAATCAAAGGACTTGTATGCATGCGTATAAGCATAACCAATGATCACAGAAACTGGGGGGTTGAGGTATGCCTGGGAGGGAGTGGGGACAATGGGGAGATATGTATAAAAAATTAATAAAATAAAAAAAGAAAACAAACAAACAAACAAACAAACAAAAAAAACCAATCAGGCTCCTAGCCCTTCCCTTCTGACAGGTCTTTTTTAGCTTTTCCCTCATCTTCTCTTCATTTTATGTGGAGTCTCATTCCAGTTTTGAGGTAAATCAAGTGCTCACTCTCAGCTTGTAAGAAGCCTGGACTGGAATTAAGTACAGAAAGAGAAAATGTAAGAGTTCAGAGAAGATGTAAAAGTATTGATCTCAATATTTTCTTCTTTTGGACAAAGTGAACACAGAAATGCTGACTTCATCTGACATTCTCCAAAATATTTAATTTTAATACATTGGATGTGAGAGTCTTTGGGCAATCAGGACTATGGCTGTCATTTTTATGCTGTTGAGCATATTTATCATCATTACTATGAACTCTGTTTCAGATATATTTCTTATCTCTGCTTCATTTATCTCTTCTTCCTTTGGGGAGCAGGCCTAAGCCGGCAGTCAGACATCCTTAGTGCTGTCACATAGGTGGTGAGAGAGGCTCCTACCACCGCCACTGTGCTTGCCAGCCATGAACCCAGCCTCTAGCTGAGTAGCACTCTCCCTGTGGGAGTGTAGTGACCACCAGGGGACAGCTCCTGCATTGAGCGTCTGCCCCCCTTGTGGTCAGTGTGCATCATAGTGATGGTTGTTGTGCTGTTTCGTTGATTTGCATATTAGCCTTTTATTATATAGGATAGTCCCGCATGTTTGCCCTTATTTCTATAATTCTTGATCTCAAACAAGATCTTAGAGAATTTGTTCCAAGTCCTTTTAATCCTACATGATCTCATGAACTTCTGAGTTTATTGGTAAAGCTGAGTTTGAGAATTATCAGTCGACATAATGAATGAATGTAGATTCTCACAGTGGCAGCCATGAGTGTGGCTCTCAGGTTCCATCAAATGCAGCACAACAATTAAAACATTCCTTATTCATAAATATTGTCTGGTATTTTAAGAAGTATCTGGCACTGTTCTAGGTGCTGGAGATATTAGTGAAAATCAGCCAAGATATCTTGCCTTCAGGGGGGCTAAATGTCAGTGAGGATAGATAGGAAGTACTCAAAACAACCAGTTAAGCACATAGAGTATGTTAAAGTATGGTCAGTATTATGAGGGAAAATGAAGAAAAATAAAAGAGGCTAGAGGTTGCTGGGTGATAGTGAACTGTCATTTATTTATTTATTTATATATATTTTATCATTATTGTTGAAAGTATTACAGATGTCTCATTGACCCCCTCCATCCTCCACCCCACACTCCCAGGCCCACTGTACTATTGTTTTTCCATGGGTTATAAATATATGCATATAAATTCTTTAGTTAACCTCTTCCCACCTATCCCCTTTTCTCCTTCCCTCTGAGATTGATCAGTCTGTTGCATGCTTCCATATCTTTAGGTCCATTTTATTTGTCAGTTTATTTTGTTAATTAGATAGCATATATAAGTGAGATCATGTGATATGTGTATTTCTCTTACCGGTTTATTTTGCTTAGCACAATACTCCCAAGGTCCCTCCATGCTGTCTCAAATGACAAGAGATCCTTCTTTATTATTGCTGCATAGTATTCCATGGTGTAAATGTACTATAGCTTTTTATCCACTCATCTACTGCTGGACACTTGGGCTACCATTTTAAATGTAGTCATAAAAGACATTACCGAGAAAGTAGCATTTGACATTGGGAACAAATTTGCCTCATATCAGAAGAGGTTGAGTTCTCTCTCTCTCTCTGTCTCTCTCTCTCTGTGTCTCTCTCACACACACACACATACACACACACACACACAAACACTCATGCCTTGTATGTATGTGGCAGAGGGAAATGCAATTCTAATATTACCCACTGGTGTAGCCCAAAGACCTCGGTAAATCTGGAAACAGGGGTATCAGAGATGCACTCTTACAGTCATATGTAGAAACAAAAGCCAGGAGTAAAAATGTCACATCCTGACATTGGACAAGGGGGTTGCAAAATGGACCCTAACACTATAATTAGGTGGTAAACATGGAGTAAGTTGGTAGGATGTGGCCAATAAGAATAAATTGTGGAGTGTAATAAGAGGGCTATTCAGGATAAGGAAATGATAGATAAATTTATATTAAATACTTTTTATGCCCAGGCCTATGCCTTGTATTTTACAGTGACATCTCAATTCACTCACTAACTCCTTCAGGAGATGCATAGGTTTACCTCCATTTGAGAAGTTTAGGAAAATGAGTCAAAATGGTTAATTGATTTGTCCCATAATGTAACTTACAGGGTTGCTTCCCCTAGTCCAGTATCTAATCTAAGATGTTGCATTGCATTTAATTGTCATAACTCTTCATTCTGTTTTAATATGAAAGGTTTTATTCCTTACTTTGATGTTTCTGAAGATTCAGGCATTATAGAATGCTCACCGATTTGTGTTTGTCTAATGTTTCCTCATAGTTATGTTTATGCTGCTGTTTTTGTTGTTTGGCAATTGAATAGAGTGTTGCACTCTATTCAATGTATTGAATCAATCAGCAATCATTCCAGATACCCTCAGTATTAGAAACATTAACTTTGAACATGAACCTGGTGCTCACCAGGTTTCTCAACCATGAAAGTGCTATTTTCCCTTTTATAAGAAATAATTTGTGGGGATATACTTTGATACCATATAGATATGTTTTCCTCATTAAACATTAACTCATTAGTTTTAGTCTCAATGAAGATTTTCTAACTTTATAATTCCCTCTTTGTTTAGTTAGCATACTCCTATAAGGAAGATGTTCTATTCTCTGTATTTACTAATTTAATCATTTATTAGGTATAGTAGCATGAACTCATTATTTCTTACTCTTTTTTTAGAATTTATTTAGAAAGAGAGACAGAGATAGAGAGGGAAATATTGATGTGAAGAGAATATTGATCAGTTGCCTCCTATATACACTCTGACTAGAGATTGAACCTGCAAACTTTTGGTATGTAGTACAATGTTCCAAACAACTGTCCTACCTGGCCAGGGCGTTATTGATCTTTTAATGAGTGAAAACTGCTATGTCCTTAGATATTTGGTGCTCAATTTGTCTTAGAATTGGCTAGTAGGAGCCCTTTAATCCGGCTCTCATGACTCTTTATATAGTATCCCAGGAAGAGGGGGACATTACAGTGAAAGAGGGAATGTTACTCACAACCCTAAAGAAATAAAAAGAAACAATGGAACAATGGTATGCAAACAAATTAGATAAGCTAGGTGAAATAGAAAAATTCCTAGGAAGACACAAAACACTAAAGCTGACTCAAGACAAAATAGAAAATCTGAATAGACTAATAACAAGTAAAAAGATTGACTCTATAATAAAAACATTTTTACCACAAGGAAACGCTCAGGACCATATGTCTTCAGAGGTAAAACATTCAAAGATGAATTAACACAGTCTTTTACAAATTCTTACAAAAAAATAAAAGAGGAAGGGACACTTCCTAACTCATTGTATGAGGCCATTATTATTTTGATAGGAAAATCTGAAAAAATATTACGAGGTAAAGAATGATCTCTCTTACAAGTACAGACATAAAATTTTTCTTTAAAATATGATTAAACTGAACCAAGCAGAATGTAGAAAGGATTATGCCCCAGGACCAAGTGATATTTAACCCAGGAGTGCAAGTTGGTTCAACATATGAACAGCAATTAATTTAATATACCATCTTAATAGGATGAATGGAAAAACAGATACTCATCTCAATAGATGTAGAGAAAGCATGTGAACAAATTTAAGACCCATCAATCATAAAAAAAAAAACATGTAACACACTGGGGCTAGAAAGAATTTTACTCTACATAATAAAGTCATTTATGAAAAACCCATGATAAGTTTTATTCTTAATAGTGAAAGGCTGTCAGAAACACAACTAGGATGTCCTTTATTACACTTCTGTTCATTATTGAACTAGAGTTTCTAACCAGGATAGTTGTCTGAGAAATGAAATAAAAAGCCTCCATATTGGGAAGGAAGAAAAATTACCTCTACTTGCAGATGGTATGATTTTAAATATAGAAAACCCAAAATAATTCACAAAATGCTTATTTGAGCTAATAAGTGAATTCAGAAAAGTTGCAAGATATAAAATGAATACATAAAGATGAAATTAATAAGACAATTATATTTTCAACAACATAAAATGTTAAATAGTAGGTTTTAAACTACTAAAGAGATGTAAAAATAGTACAATGAAAACTACAAAATATTGAAGAAGAAAAATCTTTAAAAAAACTAAAGAACACCTAAATAGGTAGAAAGACATCCTGTGTTCATGGATTGAATGATGTACTATAGCAAAAATGGCCATATTCCTCAAATTTATCTAAAGATTCAATGTGAACCTTATAAAAATTCCACAGTCACTTTTTTTTTCAGAAAATGACAAGAAGATCCTAAAATCCATATGGAAATGCAAGAAACAGAATAGTAATTATAATATTGAAAAATAAGAACAAAATTAGAAGACTCAGACTTCTGGTTTTCAAAACTTATTACAAAATTATACTAATCAAGCCTGTACAGTGGTATTAATACAAATATGGACATTAGATCAATGGAGCGGAATTGGGAATCCATGAATAAACACGCAAATTAGTGATAAATTGATTTTCAATATGAGTACCAAGACAAATCAAGGGGGAGAAGAATAGTTGTTTTACTTTGTTTTTAACAAATGATGCTGGGATATTAACTTACATCATTGAATCATTACCTTACACCATTAACAAAAACTAACTAAAAAAGGATCTATGTGAAATAAGCCAGTCAGAGAAAGATGAATGCCCTATGATCTCACTTATATGTGGAATCTAATCAACAAAATAATTTAACAAAGTAGAAACAGAAGCATTGATACAGCTCTCAGAGGAAAGGGAAATTGAGCAGGTGAGTGGAAAAAATGAAGGGATTAAGCAAAAATAATAAATAATACATGACTGGACAACAGTATGGTTATAGAAGTCAGAGGGAAAGGTGGTGGGGTCGGTGGGTGGAAGTGGGCAAAGGGGCATAAATGGAAGGTAGAAAGAGCTTTTACTCTGGGTGGTGAGCGCAGGGTACAGTGTGGATGGTGTGTTACAGAGCTGTACACACAAAACCTATAAAGTATCATTAGCCAGTGTCATCCCAATAAGTTCAATTAAATAAAAAATGGGTCAAAGGTCTAACTATAAAAGCTAAAACCATAAAATTATTACAAGAAAACATAGGGTCAATCTTCTCAGACATAATACTAACAGTATGTATAACTAAAGAACCTGTAGATAAATTGAACTTCACCCAAAGTAAAAACTTGTGAATTAAAGGACATTGTCAAGAAAATGAAAAGCATTTCCCATAAATGAGAAGAAATAATGGCAAACTATATATCAAATTAGGATCAAATATGCAAAATATATAAAGAACTTTCACAACTCAATAACAATTAAATAACCCAATTTTAAGAAATGAATAAGGATCTGACTAAACATTTCTTCAAAGAAGACATATAAATGGCCAATAAATACATGAAAAGGATTTGAATCCATTAGTTCCAAAGGAAATGGAAATCAATAATTAAATACCACTTTATACCCACTCTTTGGGTTTTAACCTCAAAAGACATATAACAAGCTTTGGTAAGGACATGGAGACACTGGGACTCTCACACATTGTGTGAAAGGTAAAGTAATGCAACTGCTACGGAAAACAGAGTTTCTCAAAAATGTAAACAAAACAACCAAATCTAGATTCACCGTCTGACCCAGAATTTCACTCTGAGGCACATACTCAGAAGATTGAAACATAAGCTCACACAGAAGCTAGTAGCATCTTTATTTATAAAAGCCTAAGCCTGTGGTCGGTAAACTGTGGCTCCTGAGCCACATGTGGCTCTTTGCCCCTTTGAGTGTGGCTCTTCCACAAAATACCACGGCCTGTGTGAGTCTACTTTGAAGAAGTGATGTTAGAAGAAGTTTAAGTTTAAAAAATTTGGCTCTCAAAAGAAACTTCAATTGTACTGTTGATATGTTGATGAATGAGTTTGCCTACCACTGAACTAAGTAAGCAACTGGATGACCTGGGGGTCGGCTATGACATGCACTGTCCACCAGGGGGCAGACACTCAATGCAGGAGCTTTCCCCTGGTGGTCAATGTACTACTTCCTCAGGAGCATCTCTCAGCTGACAGAGGGGTGCCAGGTGCTGGGCTCACAGCTGACAAGTGCAGCTGCTGAGGCATGAACCTCTCCCATGGACACTCCCCCTGTACACCTTAGTGGCAGCAGGCACAGTGGCGCTGGGATGAGTGGGAGTTGCACAGCACCCAGCGTGGGCTCAGGCTCCTCCCTGGCCACCTGCTGTTTCATGCTCTTCTTTGTGCTGTGCGGGATTGATGCAGACAGCAGGCTGGAGCCTGGCAAGCTGGTGGGTAAGACTGGGCTGCAGTGGCAAAGAGGTCCACTGATCCCTGCAGGCCAGGCCAAGGGACCCCATTGGTACCCAAATCTGTGCACTGGGCCTCTAATTGTATATAACAGCCAAACGTGTGGAAACAGCTCAACTAGTAAACAGATAAATGAGGCACATCAATCTAATGAAATGTCACTCATTGATAAAAAGCATAAAGCACTGATACATACCAGAACAGGGATAAAAATTGAAAACATTATGCCCAGTGAAAGAAGCCACTCACAAAATCTCATTTATAAAAATATCCAGAACAGGTAAATCATAAAGACAGAGCATTGGTTTACTTTTTGCCAATGTAAAAGGGCTAGGGGGAAAGGCATGTGAGGAATTACACTGAAGTATATAATCCATTTTCTATAGAATTTGGGGTTTCTTCTTTGGGGTGATACAATGTTATGGGACTCTATAATGGCGATGTGTTCACAACTTTGCAAATATGCTATCCTGCTTAACAGTACACCTTTGAACTTTTAAATGGTGAATTTTATGGTATGTGAATTATATCTCAATAAAAATGTCCCTATTGGCACTTTCTCACTCTGTGTGGCAGATTAATATTCCAGATTAATTTTGTATTTTCTCTTTCTCAACCTTGGAATCAGACTGTTCTCCAGAGAACTCTGTTTCCTTTTAGTTGAGATTGTATTTAATTCAAAAATGTGGGTTTAGGTTAGTTTATTATTGCAGCAGTGCTATTACTTCTAGACAATCTTTCTTCCTCTCTCTCTTCTTTGTTCTCTGTTTATCTCTGTCTCCATCTCTTTAGCTGTTCATCATTTACCTGACATCTTCTAATCCTCTTATCCAATCTAATGTTAGAAAATCGTGAGTTCATACTGACATCTGCAATTAAAAACCGTATCTTAGTATTTAGTTTCTTCTATTTTCTTATTGTAATTTGTATCATAAAGAAAAACATTATATTCAATATGTTTACTTATTTGAATAGACTAAGATACAGATTCTGGAAGAATACGCTACTTAATTTTTTTTTTTTACTTTGATAGTATATTATTGGGTTAGTAAACTGAATGTTATAGATTTACTAGAGGCCTGGTGCACGGGATTCGTGCACTGCTGGGGGGCGTCACCTGTGGGGATCGGCTTACTGTGGGAATGCTGCTCATCCTGTCAGCGGAGTAGTTGTGGATCCCCCTCTGAGCAGCTGCTCCCTGGTCCAGCATCTCCTGTGGAGCCTGCAGTGGCCACAAACCCACCTCAGTCCTACAGTGGCCACGAACCCACTTCCCAGCCTCCGGGGTCAGTTCTGCGAGTCCTGTAGCTATGGTACTGCATGGCCTACAACCATTTGGAGGAGGGAGTGAAGAGGAGGAGCCTGGGATGAGGAGGCAATGATCACAGCCCAGGTTCCTGTCCATTGGCCTGGAGTTTGCAGCAGGAGCAGCCACTCATCCCAGTCAGCCGAGTGGCACTCCCCCTGTGGTAGTGCACTGACCACCAAAAGGTATCTCCTGCACTGAGCATCTGCCCCCTGGTGGTCAGTGTGTGTCATAATGACTGGTCAACTAGTCATTCTGGTCATTCTGCTATTTGGTCACTGGGCTTTTATTATATAAGATGTATGTATAGAATCCTATAGGATTGTGTTTTCATTTTTATTTGTGTCAAGATCTTTTTATTTATTTATTTCTTGCTTGATCTCATTGTTAACCCATTGTTTAGTAACATGTTATTTAACTTCCATGTGTTTGTGTGTTTTTTTCAGTATTTTTCTTGTAATTGTTTTTTAGTTTCATACCATGGTATTGTTAACAAAAACATTCAAACCTGTAAAGAATTTTTATGAGTTTATTTGAGCCAAACTCTGGACAATTGCCAGGAAGCAGAATGTCAATGTTTGGGATAACACTCCAGAGAATGGTGATTTTTCACCTTGTTGTATACTTTACATTCAAAGGAGGAGACATAAGTGGGTTACATGGAATCCATTGGTGATAGATTAGAGAGGCAGGATAAAACATAGTGGGGAAATCTCTGGGATTGGATAATAAGTAAAATGATAAACATATACTTCTTTTACTTAGGTGGGTACAGATAGTTAACAGTCAATAATTAATATGATAACAATAACAATGGAGAAATTTATGGTCTCTGTTCTGGTACCCAGAGCATTTGGTTGTGCCCTGAAGGGTCTGGAAAAAATGGAAGTTACAAGTAATCTTAACATTTCTATGATATGTTATCATAGATACAAAAAGACAATAGGCCCAGTTAAAGTAAAGATTGACCTTGTCAGGGAAGATACCAGCCTAAGACGTGACTACCCACCATAAATACTTTTAATTTCAGATCATCCTTTGTGGTTACTTTAGGTCTTTGAGTTTGCAAGACTACCATGCAGGCCTTTCCTGAGCTTGTCAGGTTAGCATGTGGTCTTTTTTTTTTTGTCTACAGTGTTCACAAAATATACTTTAATAATTACAATCATCTTAAGTTTATTGAAACTTGTTTTGTGTCCAAACATGTGTTATATCCTGAAATATGTTCCATGCGTACTTGAAAGAAATATTCAGCTGTTTTGGGGTGAAATGCTCTGAAAATATTAATTAAATTCATTTGTTCTAACATGTCATTTAAAGCCACTGTACTCTCAATCTGTCCCTTTATGTCTATTAAGATTTTCTTTGCATATTTATGTGTGCCTATATTGAGTGCATAAATGTTTACAAGGGTTATATCCTCTTGTTGGGTTTACCTCTTTCTCATTATGTAATGTCCTTATTTATCTTTTATTATAGGCCTTATTTTCAAGTCTACTTTGTCTGATATAAGTATTGCTACCCCAGGTTTCTTATTTATTTCCATTTGCATAAGACATATCTTTCCCTCCATTTACTTTCAGTTGATGTGTCTTTCCATATGAGGTGGGTCTCTTGTGTACAATATATGTGTGGGTCTTATTTTCTTATCCATTCAGCTACCCTATGTCTTTTGATTAAAGTACATGACCATTTGCGTTTAAAGTGATTTTTATCAATATGTAGTTATTGTGTTATTTATATATACATATATATATATTCTTTTTTTAAAGGAAGTCCTTCTCAAATTTCTTATACTAGTGGTTTGCTAGTGTTTATGTCTGAGAAGGTCTTCATCTCTCCTTCCATTTTAAATAACCTTGTTAGGTAGAGTAGCCTTGGTTGTAGATCTTTTGTTTTTACATCTTTGAGTGTTTCATTTCAATTCCTTCTGGCCTGGGAAGTTTCTGTTAAGAAATCAGTTGACAGTATTATGGGATCTCCTTTGCATTTAACCAACTGTCTTTCTTTTGCTGATTATAAGATTCTCTCTTTGTCTTTAATCTTTGTCATTTTATTTGTGGTACTAGAGGTCCAGTGCATGAAATCCATGCATGAGTAGAGTCCCTAGGCATTGCCGGTGATCACAGCCAATTGGGGCCTTCTGGCTGCTGGCTGGGGCTTTCCTTCATTCCACACTGCTCCCTGGTGGTCAGCACATGTCATAGTAAGTGAACGAACTCCCGGTCTCCTGGTGGAACTCCTAAAGGGACAATATGTATATTAGGCTTTTATATATATAGCCTTGTTCACTTTATTTGGGACTCTGTGCTTTCTGAACTTGTGTGATTTTTTTCCCCCTTTATCAGGATAACAAAATTTTCAGTCATTATTTATTCAAATAGCTTCTCAAACCCTTGTTCTTCCTCTTCTCCTTTTGACACCCTTGTGATGTGAATGCTGTTATGCTTGATATTATTCTACAGGTCCCTCATTTTTTTTTTCTTTTTTGCTGCTTCAATTGGGTGTTTTATGCTATCTTGTCTTCCAAATTGCTGATTTGAACCTCTGTTTCATCTATTCTGATATTGATTCCTTCTACTGTAGTCTTCATTTCAGATATTGTATTTTTCATTTCAACTGGTTCTTTCCTATGCTTTTTTTGTCTTTTTTCTGTTTATTATTTTTTTAAGTTCTCACTGAGTTCATCCATTCTTCCCCTAAGTTTTTTGAGCATTCTTAGAATAATTTTGTTGTACTCTATATCTGGTAGATTACTTAGCTTCATTTAATTCAGTTCTTTGTCTGCAATTTATTCTCTTCTTTCATTTGGGACATGTTTCTTGTCTATCCATTTTGGCTGCCTCCCTGTATCTGTTACTGTGCATTAGGTAGGTCTGCTATGTCTCCTAGTCTTGGCTGGTTGGCTTTATGTAGCAGGTGTCCTGTGGAGCTCAGTGGTGCAGTCTGCTTGATCTCTATGCTGTGTGCTCCAGATCTGTCCCTTGTGTGAGTTTTTGTAGTACTCTTGTATTATTTGAGATTTGATTGGTTTTGGCTTATCTATGGGTAAGGTTAACCTTTAGACCTACTGATTGTGAGGATTAACCCTGACACCAGAATATGAGCTGCTGTGCAGGGGTGACCTCCTGCTGAGACCTCTCTTGGGTATGCCACTTGTGGAGCTAATTGGGTTTTGGTGTGATATAATATGAAGCCAGCTACTACGTAGGGTGTGTTGATTCTGAGGCCTCTTGTGAGCAATTTGGCCATAGGTCTGTGTCAGATGCTGCCTGTGATTAGTCCTGGGCTAGGTGTTAGGAGCTACCAAGTGTCCATGGTTGGTAAGTGCTGTGCTGGGTATGAGTGCACCTTAGAGGAGTCATGCTGCATACAAAGGCTGGCTGCTACCAGCACTGGGCCTGGGGCAGGTCAATGGAAGGTCCAAGGCACTCGAGTACTGCTTCTCCCTGTGGACTGCCTGGTATGCGAGCCACTGAAAGAGCCTCAGATGGTATGTGAGTTGCATGAGGCAGGTTTTCAGTTAATCACCATCTAACTCAGCATAAATGCTGGGTCTGACATCACTCAGCAAAATTCTCAGGGTACACAAAGGCCAGTTGCTACCTGCTAAGGCCTGCAGACCTGTGCTGGGAATAGGATCTTAGGGATCCATCAGTGGAACCAGTAGTGTTCATCAGGAGAAAACAAGATCTGGTTGTATGAAGGAAGGGCTCTGCATAGGAACAGTAATACCTGTAGGGCATAGGAAGATATCCTCCTTCCAAAAACCGTAGAATCCAATCTCTCTTTCTCCGTGTGTCTCTAGCACTCCTTGAGTTTTCCCAGACATTTTCAAAAAACATTACAACGTAGACTCAGTCTGGTCAACTCTGGCAGAGCCCACAGCCATGCCAGAGCTTTGCATGGCCAGGGAGTGAACCGGGTGGGGTCAGAGCAGCTACCCAGGCTGCTGCTATATAGAGGGGAGTGCTGGACCCAGTAAAGATGGCATATCTGGGTGGTGTGGCAGACGAACTCAGCACAGAAACATTGGCAGCTCCCAGCCAGCTGGCTCCCTAAAGACATACAACTCAATCTTTCCCTGTTTGACTCCAGTCTTCCCTGAGATACCATCTCTCCATAAGAGCCCAGTAAAGTGCCTGCCAGTGAATTTGTGTGCTGGTTCTTTAGCAGGATACCAGCTAATTTTTACAGTAAGATATTATGTGGGCTACCCTGCATTGGTGCTCCAATGCTGGGGAACCCAGCATGGGGTTGAAACCCTCCCTTCCTGAGAGGGGACATCTGCAACTGAAATATCTCTCCAGAATTTCAGTCCCCACATGGGGTGTGTGGCCAGCCCCTCTTCTGCATATCCTTCATGATAAGACTTCTGCTCAGTTAATTCTCAGGTGTTTCTCAATCATGGTTGTTTTGTAGTTCAGTTGTAATTCTGATTGGTTCTGGAAGGGGGCGAGTGTGACCTCCACCCATTCTACCATCTTGGATTCTTAAATAGTTCCTTTTTTTTTTTCCAATAGTCTGTTTTGCCTGATAATAGCATAACTCATCTGGTTATCATTTTATTATTATTATTATTTGTACAAAGTAGCTTTCTTCCTCCCTCCCTCCCTCCCTCCCTCCATCCCTCCCTCCCTTCTCTCTCTCTCTCTCTCTCTCTCTCCCCCTCTCTCTCTCCCTCTCTCTCTTTCTTTCTTTCACTTTCAACTTGTTCCTGTCTTTGTATCTAAATTGAATCTCTTATAAACAGCATAGAGTTGAGTTTTAAAATTTATTCTGGTCAAAACCAGTTTGGCTCAGTGGATAGAGCATGGGCCTGTGGACTGAAAGGTCCCGGGTTCGACTCTGGTCGGGGGCATGTACCTTGCTTGTGGGCACATCTCCAGTGGGGGTCGTGCAGGAGGCGGTTGATTGATGTCTCTCTCTCATCAATGTTTCTTACTTTCTATCCCTCTCCCTTCCTTTCTGTGAAAAATAAATAAAAAATATATTTAAAATTTATTCTGCAAATCTATATTTTGATAGGAATCGAATCTACTTACATTTTCAGTTATTACTGGTAAAGATTTACTTGTAATATTTTCTTGTTTGTTTTATATTTGTCTTGCACTTTTTTGTCCCTCATATTCCCCATTTCTGCTTTCTTTGATGGCTGATTGGTTTCTGGTAGTATGCCACTTTGATTCCTTTGTCATTTCCTGTTGTGTATATATTTTAGATATATTCTTAGTAGTAGTATTTTTTTTATTAGAACTGGCATCCTAAATTTATAACAATACTAGAGGCCTGGTACATGGAATTTGTCCCTCCGTCTCACCTGCACCCTCTCCAATCTGGGACTTCTTGGGGGATGTCTGACTGCTAGTTTAGCCCCAATCCTGCATCGAGCCTAAACTAGCAGTTAAATATCCCTCTCAGAATCTGGGGCCACTGGCTCGTAACTGCTTGCCTGCCTTCCTGCCTGTCTGATTGCCCTTAATCACTTCTTCCTGCCAGCCTGGTCACCCCCTAACCACTCCCTTGCCGGCCTGATCACCCTAACTGCCCTCCCCTGCTGTGACTCACCTCCTCTGCCAGAACCTGACTCCTTTGTGCAAGGCAGCGGAGACAGTGGGACCGGCCTCCTCTGAGCCTTGTAGAGTCACGGGACCCCCAGGTCTCACTGTGTGGAGTGGCCACTAGGCACCGCCTCCATTGTGTGCATGGCCATCTTGCGGTGATCATCTTGTAATAACATCACAGAAGAATGTGATGTCACCGAGGCTTTCATTATATAGGATAGTTTGAATTTACACAAATTAACTGGAATTGCAGAACAATAACCCTGCTTCCATCTTGCTCCTTTCCCCTCTCTTGTGTTGTTATCACAAATCACATCTATATATACCACAATACATAGATTTATATTTATTTTTATGCATTTATCTTTTAAATCATGTAAGAAATAAACAGTGGACTTATAAACCAAAGATGCAATCATATTGGCTTTTATATTTTTCTATGTAGTTACCTTCACAGATCTTTTTATTGCTTTGTTACAACTTTTAGTTACTCTTTACTGTTTTTTCATTTCAACCGGAATTTCTTCTTTTTAGCACATGATATAGGATGTATCTATTGATAAGAACCATCCTCAGCTTTGGTTTATCTCAGAATGTATTAAATTGTTCTTTGTTACTGAAGGATCATTTTGCCAGATATATTTTTGGTTGTTAGGTTTATGATCTTTTGTCACTTTAAATATGCCATCTGTTGGGTATCCATGGTTTATTTTGTAAAATGATTTATTAATATTATAAAAACTTACTTTTACATGGGGATTTTTTTAAGGATTCTGTTTGTCTTTGTCTTCTGATAATTTAGTTACAATGTGTTTTAGTTTGGATCTATTTGAATTATTTTACTTAGACTTCATTGAGCTTCTTATATTTGTAAATTCATATCTTTCATCAGCCTTGGGAAATTTTGGTTATGATTGCTTTAAATATTATTTATTGTGAAAAAAAATGGCGGTAGAGTAGACAGACGCGTCTGGAGTTTTTTCGCTGGGCAGAGGGAGAAAGAGCAGCTGAGAGTCGCACTGGGAGTGTTTGTTGGCAAGTTAGGAGTCAGTTATCCTCCAGGAAAAGGTGGGGAACTGCTGGACGGGGCTCTCCTGGCCAGGCAGCCCCATTGCCATGGGGTTTTTGTTGGCCGGCGCCACCAGCGTGAACGCAGAGACCACACCATCTTGCAGAGGGAGGTGGATGTCTGTGGTGGTCTGAACACTGTGGCTGGATCCCTCACCGAACAGCCGCGGACCAGGGGACCCAGAAAACTGATCTCCAATCAGCACAGACACGGGGGCAGTAGATTCAGAGATCCACATGGCACACAGAAAGGTTATATTTTGCCTGGGATAGGGTGGGGTCTCCTGCCCCTCAGAACAGAGAGGCGCACACTGTGGGAGCTGGGCTGCGGGAAGGCTGCCTCTGGGGGGGTCCGCGGAGGTGGGGCAGTGTGTGATCCCTGAGTGTGGAGGCAAACCCTCTGGGCTGTCGACAGAAGGGAGCTTGGGAAAACGACTCGTTTTTATCTGAGGCAGAGGGACAGCTTGGGAATTGTTGCAGTGTCCCAGCTGCAAAATCCTCACAAACCGGTTTTGAGAACCACAGAGTAGCAGGATCTGAGCACAGCCTAGAGAGGTCCTGTGCTTTGTCTCAGAGATCAACTCCGAAACACTGCCACCCAGTGAATGATGCACAAATTGACTCTAACATAACCACAAAAGAATAAAGAGATTAAAATATCAACAGTGCAACACAGAGAACTGAAATACCTTCCCTATTGGGAAACAGGAGTGCCAAGCAGAATAATAGTGGAAGTAAATGACTATTCTATTTTTTTTTCTTTTTTTTTAAATTTTTTTGTTTTTCATTTTTACATATTTTAATTAAAGACTAATTTTTTTTCTTTCCACCTCAATTGATGTTACCTTGTTAATTATTACATTTTTGTTTTCAACTAGTATTATTACTACTAGTATTTTACCTTTTTGGAAAAAAACAAGTGTCATTTTGTTTTCTCTTTATTTTACTTTGGGATTAGAGTTTTACATTCTATTTTCATCTTTCCTTTAGCATAATTTTATTCCAACTCAATTCTACCTTTAAGCCAACACTTTCCACGTAACTTTCCCCATTTTGTTGTCTTGTTTCTCTTTCCCTTTTCCAACTTTAGATTCTCCCTATTCTTTCTTTTTACTTGGTTAAAATTTCACCCCACTTATATATCTAATTTCAAATCCCCTACTACAAGTCCATACAAACCTCTCTCTTCATGTTTCACTAGCCAAAAAGTTGTTTTTTCTCTATCTCCTTTTGTTGCTATTTGCTTGAGCAGTGATTATATCGATTTTTTGAAATTTTTTGTGAGATTGTTTTAGCTTATTCTACTTGTTTTATTTTGATTTTTGCTTGCTTTGTTTTCTACCTCTCTTTTCCCTCACCTCCTTGATACCAGTTGTTATTTGCAGTTTGTATTAATCTCTAGGTACTGGTTGCTGGCCTTCATTGGGATTAGTGACTGTTCTATTGGAATTTTCTTCTGACATCTATATTTTGTTCCCCTTTTCTCTCTTATCTGCTTTATTTCTCTCTGACTTTGTTTCTCTTTCTCTTTTCTTTTTCTTCTTCTCCGTTTTTAAATTTAATTTAATTTAATTTTTTGTTTATTTATTTATTTATTTCTCTCTCCCTCTCCCAATCTGATTTTGGCACTACATTCCTTTCTTTTCCCCTCATTTTCCTCTTCTTCTTTCTCTACTTACCCGTAATTTGTCTTTCATTGATGGTCACCTTATTGGTGATTATTAACATCGTGAATACATTTCTGTTCAGTGCCTTGTGAGCTGTACCAGATCGTGTTGTAGTTTGTGCCTTTGAATCAACGTAGGAGAGAGAACTACATAACCAGACACCTGAAAAGAAAAACCATGGCAGAAGAAGAAACAGCCCGCATACGACAGATAGGCAGGTATCACCAGAAAAGGAAGTAACTGAAATAGAAGCAGAAATAAGTCTGCCAGAGAAAGAGTTCAGAGAAATGATCATAAGGTGGATGAAAAGAATGGAAGACAAAATTGAGAATCTGAGAAGAGCCAAGAGGAAATGAAGAAGAAGCATGAAGAAATGCACAAAGAAATAAAAAATGACATCATTGCTTTAAAGAACTCAATAGAAAGCATCAAAAGTAGACTAGAAGAATCAGAGGACTGCATCAGTGAGCTAGAAGACACAGTAGGAAAAAATACCCAAGTACAGCAGCTTCTAGAAAAAAAAGTTAAAAAGCAAGAAGAGAGCCTAAGGGAACTTTGGGATAACATGAAAAAAACAACAACATCCGCATAGTTGGGGTTCCAGAAAGAGTGGAAACTGAACAAGGATTAGAGAATTTGTTTGAAGAAATAATGACAGAAAATTTCCCCAATATAGGAAAGAAAAAACCCACACAAATCCAAGAAGCTCACAGAGTCCCAAGCAAAATGAACCCCACAAAACAGACACCAAGGCACATTATAATTAAATTGGCAAACACGACAACAAAGCAAGAATCTTAAAAGCGGCCAGAGAGAAACAGAAAGTTACCTACAAAGGAACCCCCATAAGACTAGCTACTGATTTTTCAACAGAAACTCATCAGGCCAGAAGAGAATGGAATGAAATATACAAAGTCATGCAAAGGAAGGGTCTGAATCCAAGAATACTGTACCCTGCAAGGCTTTCAATCAAAATTGAAGGTGAAATCAGAAGCTTCACAGACAAAAAGGACTAAGGGAATATATTACCACCAAACCAGCAATGCAAGAAATGTTAAAGGGTCTGCTGTAATAAAAAGAAATAGGAAGTGAAGAAGGAACTCTGGGCTAAAGACTAAAAATGGCGACGGATAAATACCTATCAATAATAACTTTAAATGTAAATGGAATGAATGCTCCAATCAAGAGACATAGGGTAATCGATTGGATAAGAAAACATGATCCACATATCTGCTGTCTACAAGAAACCTACCTCAGGAAAAGAGATGCACACAGATTGAGGGTGAAGGGATGGAACATGGTATTTCAGGCAAATGGAAATGAAAAAAAAGCTGGGGTTGCAATACTTATCTCTGACAAATTAGATCTCAAAGTGAAGGACATAACAAGAGATAAAGAAGGCCACTTCATAATACTAAAGGGAACAATCCAATAAGAAGATATGACTCTGGTAATCATATACGCACCCAATATAGGAGCACCTAAATACATAAAAAACACTCCTGGAGGATATTAAGGGAGAGATTGACAGCAATACAATCATAGCAGGAGACTTTAATACCCAACTGTCACCACTGGACAAATCCTCTGAACAAAAAATCAGCAAAGAAACATCAATCATAAATGACTCACTAGACCAGATGGAATTAGTTGAAATCTTCAGAACATTTCACCCCAAAGCACATGGGTCATTTTCAAAGGTAGATCATATGTTGGGTCATAAGAAAAGTCTCTTCAAATTCAAGAAGAGAGAAATCATATCAAGCATTTTCTTAGACCACAGTGGCATAAAACTGGAAATCAACTATAATAAAAACAATAGAAAGAAATCAAACACATGGAGACTAAACAGCATGCTATTAAACAATGACTGGGTAACCAGAGAGATCAAGGAAGAAATAAAAAACATCATGGCAACAAATGACAATGACAACACAGCAATACAAAATTTATGGGACACAGTGAAAGCAGTCTTGAGAGGGAAGTTCATAGCCCTACAAACCTACTGCAAAAAAAAAACAACAGGAAACAATGTTAATAAATTACCTAACCCTACAACTCAAAGAGCTAGAACGAGAGCATCAAGATAAGCTCAGTGTATGCAGAAGGAAGGGAATCGTGAAGATCAGAGGGGAGATAAACAACTTGGAGACCAAAGAAACAATACAAAATATCAACAAAACCAAGAGCTGGTTCTTTGAAAGGATAAACAAGATTGATGGACCTCTAGCCAGGCTCACCAAGAAGCAAAGAGAGAAGACCCAAATATACAAAATCAGAAATGAAAGAGGAGAAATAACAACTGACCCTGCAGAAATACAAAGGATTGTTAAAAAATACTATGAACAACTCTATTCCAACAAATTGGACAACCTGCAAGAAATGGACATTTTCCTAGAAAAATATCACCTTCCAAACTCAACAAGGAGGAATGTAAACATCTCAATAGTTCAATAACTATGAAAGAAATTGAAGCAGTCATCAAAAAGCTTCCAGCAAATAAAAGCTTGGGACCAGATGGCTACAGAGGAAAGTTTTACCAAAAATTCAAGGAAGAATTAAAACCTATCCTCCTCAGAGTATTCAAAAATATTCAAGAAGAAGGAACACTTCCAAACACCTTCTGTGAAGCCAGTATCACCCTAATACCAAAACCAGATAAAGACAACACAATGAAAGAGAATTATAAGCCAATATCTCTCATGAACATAGATGCCAAAATCCTCAATAAAATTCTAGCAAATCGGATCCAGCAGTACATCAGAAAGATCATACACTATGACCAAGTAGGATTCATCCCAGGAAAGCGGGGATGGTACAATATCCACAAATCAATAAACGTGATACATCACATAAACAAATTGAGAGATAAAAATCACATAGTCATATCAGTTGATGCAGAAAAAGCATTTGACCAAATCCAACACCCTTTCTTGATAAAAACTCTCAGCAAAGTGGGAATAGAAGGAGCATACCTCAACATCATAAAAGCCATATATGATAAACCCACAGCTAACATCATACTCAATGGGCAAAAACTAAAACCATTTCCCCTAAGAATAGGAACAAGACAGGGATGCCCACTCTCACCTCTCCTGTACGACATAGTACTGGAAGTATTAGCCATTGCAATTAGACAAGTAGAAGAAATAAAAGGCATCCAAATTGGAAAAGAAGAAGTAAAGCTGTTTTTATTTACAGATGACATGATACTGTACATAAAAACCCAAAGGACTCCATTCCCAAACTATTTGACTTAATTAATGAATTCGGCAATGTAGCAGGATACAAAAATAATGCTAAGAAGTCTGTGGCATTTCTATACACTAACAGTGAAATTACAGAAAGAGAGACTAAAAAAGCAATCCCATTTATCATCGCACCAAAAAAATTAGATACCTAGGAATAAACCTAACTAAAAAGGTAAAAGACCTATATGCAGAAAACTACAGGACACTGAAAAAAGAGATAGAGGAAGATGTTGACAGATGGAAGAGCATACCATGCTCATGGATTGGGAGAATCAACATCATTAAAATGTTCATACTACCCAAAGCAATCTATAGATTCAATGCACTATCCATTAAAGTACCAACAACATATTTCACAGACCTAGAAAGAATTCTTCATAGATTCATCAGGAACAAAAAAAGACCACGAATAGCTACAGCAATTCTGAGAAAGAAGAATAAAGTAGGTGGGATCTCAATACCAGATTTCAAGCTATATTACAAAGCAACTGTTCTCAAAATAGCCTGGTACTGGCACAAGAACAGACATATAGACCAGTGGAATAGAATAGAGAACTCAGATATCCACCCAAACCACTATGCTCGACTGATATTTGAGAAAGGAGGCATGAACATTCGATGGAGCCAAGATAGCCTCTTCAATAAATGGTGTTGGAAAACTTGGACAGATACATGAAAAAAAATGAAACTGGACCACCAACTTACACCACATACAAAAATAAACTCAAAATGGATACAGGACTTAAACATTAGAAGGGAAACCATAAAAATACTAGCGGAATCCAAAGGCAGCACAATCTCAGATATATGCCGAAAGAACTTCTTCACTGATACTGCTCCAAAGGCAATTGAAGCTAAAGAAAAAATAAACAAATGGGACTACATCAAAATAAAAAGCTTTTGCACAGCAAAAGAAACCATCAACAAAACAACAAGAAAGTCCACTGTATGGGAGAACATATTTGCAAATGTTATCAATGATAAAGGTTTAATCTCCAAAATCTACAGCCAACTTATACAACTTAATAATAGGAAGATAAACGATCCAATAAAAAAAATGGGCAACGGACCTAAATAGAACCTTTTCAAAGGACGACAGAAGGAAGGCCAAGAGACACATGAAAACATATTCAAAGTCACTAATCATCCGAGAGATGCAAATCAAAACGACAATGCGATACCATTTTACACCGGTCAGAATGGCAATCATCAACACATCAACAAAGGACAAGTGTTGGTGAGGATGCGGAGAAAAAGGAACCCTTGTGCACTGTTGGTGGGAATGCAGACTGGTGCAGCCACTGTGGAGAACAGTATGGAGTTTCCTCAAAAAACTAAAAATGGATCTCCCATTTGACCCTGTAATCCCACTCTTAGGAATTTATCCTAAGAAAGCACAAACACCAATCAGAAAGGATTTATGCACCCCTATGTTCATAGCAGCACAATTTACAATAGCTACAATTTGGAAACAGCCTAGGTGCCCATCAGCAGATGAGTGGATCAATAAACTGTGGTACATCTACACAATGGAATTCTATGCTGCCATTAAAAAGAAGGAATTCTTACCATTTGCAGCAACCTGGTTGGAACTGGAGAACCTTATGCTTAGTGAAATAAGCCAGTCAATGAAGGAGAAGCATCACATGACCTCACTCATTTGTGGATAATAAAAAACATTATAAACTGATGAACAAAAGGATAGATACACAGGCAATAAAGCATCAGCCCGTGAAATTACAGCAGGAAGATTAAAGTTAATTGAGGTAGATTAGAGATCAATCAAAGGACTTGTATGCATGCATGTAAGTATAACCAATAAACATAGACACTCGGGGGTTGGGGTATGCCTGGGAGGGGGGGGGCAGTGGGGAGATATGTATAAAAATTAATTTAAAAAATAAATATTATTTATTCTTTCTATTTTCTCTTGGTCAAACTCTGTTAGGACATTATCTTATGTGTTTGATGGTGCTGCTCAGGTTCCTCAGGCATTATTATTTCTTCACTATGTTTTATTTCTTCTCAGACTGGTTAATATTCATTGGATCATATTCAAGTTCACTGATTCTTCTGCTTGTTTAATTCTGTTGTTCAACCTTTATAGTAAATTTCTTTTCCAATTATTGTACTTTTCAAATCCAGAATAACTATTTGATTCATTTTGTAATTGCTATAGTTTCAATGATATTCTCATTTTTTCAGACCTAATTTTTTTGCATTTATTTATTTATTTATACATGGTTTCTTTAGCTCTTTGAGCCATTTAAGATAGTTATTTTGGTTATTTTCTAGTAATTCTAATGTCTGAAATTTCTAAGGGATAGTTTCTGTCAATTTTCTTTTTTCCTTTGAATTGGACACTCTTTACTGTGTCTTTATATACCTTTCTTTTGTTTGAAAACTGAACATGTGAATTTTATATGATAACATTGGAAATCATATTCTTCCCCCTTTTTTTTAGAGTTTGCTATGTTTTATTGTGGAAGGCTACAGTTATTCTCTTGGTTCGTGACTGTTCCACACAATTTTGTACAGAGTATATACTTTTTGTGTGTGGTCTCAAAGTTCCTGTTCCTTTAACTTGTGTTTAGCTAATGTTTTGATGGAGATTTTCTTAAATTCCAGAAACTAAAAATAAAACAATAACAGCAAATCCCAAAACATTTCCACCAGCCTTTTTGGATTGGCTCTGTGTTAGGGCATTCCTTCCACACTCAGCCAAGCTGCTTCTGTTGAGTTTAGGGATCAGCCAGAGGTTTAAATGTAGGGTCTTTTCCTATCTTTTCTGAGCATACAACCTGTCCCAAGGCACACATACATGATTCTGAAGTTCTCTACATCCTAAGGAAATTCTCGCCAGCATTTCCTCCCAGCTTTAGGTGATTCTTGGTGTGTCTTAATTGTGACTTTTGCTTCAGATAACTCCAGGTTTTGTCACCATGTAATATTGTTGGTCACCATCTGCTGCTTTTCCATTTTTTGGGAGTTCTGAGTTAAGCAGAGCAGAGATGAGTGCCTTGCATCAGTCCTTGGGGAGCTCCCAGAAACTTTAGAACAGCTAAACACAATAACTTGTGAATGAGGTCTGCTCTGTGCTGGAGCCAGAGACCAGGCCCTGCACTACGAATGCGGATGTAGTCAATCAGACCATGCCCACGCTGGGGAGGGCATAGAGCAAAGGCAAGTAAGAATTTCACAGAGTTTTAAAATGGTCTCTTTCTTCATTCAGCATTTGCTTGGTTGCTGTAAGTTCTTTACTATTTTCTGGGGTTCTGCCAATGGTGGTTTTTATAGTTCCTGATGGTTTTTAAGTTTTTCTGGGGAGGAATGGAAGCATGTAGTTGGCAACTCTACCCTTTTTCTGATGTCACTCATCAAGTATTCCATCTTTATTAAATGTTTTCTAGTTCTTACTGGAACCTGGTGGTAACTGAATGCATGGCAATGGCACACCTACCTTACCATCTGATCAGCCTGTGCTCTGCAGCACTTGTGGGCACCTGGAAGTGGTTTCTGTGAGGACAAGCTTTAGCAGACCCTGTAAACACACACACACACACACACACACACACACACACACACACACAACTGAACTGAAGCAATACTTGATTCAGAGTTTAATGACATTTATTTTTTCCATATTAATACCTCTCCTTCAACTCACATGTTCAGCCTTAGAAGACTTTTTTGTGACTAAATTTTTCACTCCTGATTTATAATTGGCTCTGAGAATGTGCCCACACCAGCCAGTTTTGATAGCCCCAATCAGAGGTAACAATAAATTACAATAGGAAAGAACATTCTTTTTTGAGAAAGCTTTCAAACTGTCTCACTTTGAAAGAAGAAATAGTGGGAAGTATAGATGTACCCTTCTTCATGGGAAATGGTTACTGATTATATCTAACTAAAGGTCGGGTGCACTAACTCATGCACTGGGGGGAGGGTGTCCTTCAGCGTGGCCTGCGCCCTCTCACATTCCGGGAGCCCCATAAATGATTGTCCCACAGAGGGAGGGAGGCCTTGCCCACCGCCACTGGTCTGGGCCTCCCTCTTTGGGTCTATCATGGGGCGATGGCAGGGCCCTGGGATGAAGAAATCAGCATTTCAGCCTACTCACCAGTCCCTGCCCACTAGAGCCTGCTGTACACGCAACTTGATATTCAGTCATCTTTCGGATGTTTTGGATGTTATAGAGTCTGGCTCTTTATATATTAGGATCGTTAGGGACTTGGAATGACAAGATTTGAAGATTAGTGACAAGAAATCTGGAAAAGATGAATATGGAAGGTTTCTCAGAATGGGCACTGACTGGAGGCTGTGGGCTTTTCTGTGTAAATGCACACCAGGGAGTCCCCTGCAGCGGAGTCTCTCAGGATCAGGAGGGAAAACGACAATTCTGTGGCTGAAGTTTACCTCTTCTCTCAGCCGCTGCAGTACTCATTTGCAGAATAAAAGAATGAAGTGGAAAAAGTAGCAGGAATCTACCCTGAGCAAAACTGGCATGGTTGTCTTTCCTTTACTATGTCTACTGCCAGTGACAGAGATCAATGTGGAACCTCATTCTGCAGGGGGATCAGTCACCTACCTGGTGGCAGGGTAATTACAAAAACCTCTTTCATCATAGCTGGGCTTTCCATCATGGGTGGGTTTGAACTCAGTAGATAGCCTTTTACTTTAGGTAAGGACTTGCCTTGGATCACAATACTTTTCCCAGCATCACCATGCATAGATTTATAGAATGCCTTACTCACTAATCTTTTATCCCAAACAATGTTGCTTCTACCACAGGACTCATTTCTACACTGTTTTCCAAAATGGATCTATCAGTGCATGGTGCTGTGCAGGCAGATAGTGATCCTTGCTATGCATCTCAGGAGTACCTATTCTCTTTATAGGTTAACAGGTTGTCACTTACTAGTGAAACTGAGAGTAAGAAGACCTTACCATTTAGAAAAGGATTTCATTGGTGTACACTCTAAAATACTCTTGGGAAAGTTTGTGAGGAAATATATACACAGCACCATTCGTATCAACAAAGGAGGAAACAATCTATCAACATTAGAAGAGATACATCAGTAGCAGTGTGTTTGCATAATATAATAAAGGGAAGCAAAGAAAATAAATTAATTAGAGATGCACAAGTTAGTGTGAATAAATCTCAAAAAGATAATATTGAGTGAAAACAGCAACCATGAAGGAATATATGCATTATGAATCAGTTCATAAAAATTCAAGAATAGAAAACATTTTAAAATATTAATATAAAATGCAGAAAATGTTAGAATTATTCAAATAAGTAAGGAATGGTTAACACAAGAAGTTTTGTCCGAGTGTCAGACCCATGTAGGCTTTTATGATGCTGTGGAAGTCTGTTTGTTAAACCGAGAGTTAAGTACATGTATGCTCATTTTATTATTTTCTTTAAGACATGATTGCCAAAGCATATACACTATGCTCACTAAGCTTTTTCCCTTCTCCTGGTACATAAGTGTGGGAAACATTTCCTAACTTCCTTGCCATTACAGAAATATAACAGCAATTCTAGCCAGTCAAATGTGAGGGATGCACATGCTTCTGACTGCTGACAGCCCTGCCAGGGCCACTTGGCATGAATTACAAAGTGACCTGCAGATGATCACCACTTGTGCTGGCTTTGGAGGTGCCTGGGAGAGGCTAAGCTTCAAGTGAGGCCACTGCCACTAGTGCTGGCCTGGGTCTGGGCTATTTTGCAAAATCAGGGGCACACTGAGGCCAGAGGCAGGTTGTTTGGGATTTGTGAACCTTTGAGAGATTTTAGGAAAGTTCGAAGCATAAGCAGGACAGTCTGTTTGTATGGAAAAGCCAGTGGAAGCAGCTTGGGTGGACCTGAAGATTGGATACAACAGGATCTCAGAAAATCACCAGAGTGAGACAGGTAGTGTGGACTAGGTTGATGGAGACCCAGATATGGTGCCAGCCTGCCTGTGCAGGTGGGTAAGGGGAGGCTCAACAAAAGGACAAAGGCCCTGCCTGCCCTTCTCTCCAGGAAGCAGCTGCCCCTCCAACCCTTGCCTCAATTCCATGCAGTTGTTCCTCCCAGCAGTTCCTGGTCTCTTTTGAGCTCCTGCCCCAGGGCTGGAGCTCAGAGCAAGGGAGTCTGTCAGTGACTATATCCATGTGTGGGCCCATAAGAGGAACACCTGGGATTTCAGCTGCCTCCATCTCATTCAGCCTCAATCCCTGCTGGTTTTCAAACCCAAAAGTTGTGGGGACTTCTCTTCCCAGCACTGGAACCCTTGATTGGGGGACCTGGTGTAGGGCTGGGACCCCTGCATCCTCAGAGGGGACCTGCATAGCTGAGCAATCCCTCTTGATCATTTGCCACCAACAATGGTATGGGACCAGCCTGCTCATAATCTCCGCCCTTTCTACCAGCTCCATGTGACCTTTGCTGTGCATCTTTACTCATAGGATCTTCTTCAGCTGAGCTCCAGGTGGTTATGGTTTTTCTGTAGTTTAGTTGTAAGTTTGATGTGGTCATAGCAGGAAGCAAGCACAGCATTTACCACCATCTTCAGAAGTTTGGAATGTTCTCCCTCCCACTCCTATGACTGATTCATATAGTATTGGGGAACATGAGGGTCATCACAAGGTGACAGTGAACTAGAACCAACATGAATGCTAAGAAATTCATTGTGACATAGAACCCACCTATCAGCATCATTTCCTTTTAGAGGTCTTTCTGGTTAGCTTCTGTAACTAGTTGGCTGCAAGGTAGATTGAGTCAGCTGGTCTTTTATATATCTTTTATATATCTATACATGTAAAAGCCTAAGCAACAGAGCAACCGAACAACCAAATGACTGGTCAACCAGTTGACTGGTCACTATGACATGCACTGACCAGCAGAAAGAAGATGCTCAACACAGGAGCTGCCCCCTGGTGGTCAGTGTGCTCCCACAGCCAACCTCTTTCTGCTGGCCAACCTCCCTCCAGCTAACCTCCCATTGTTCTGATGGGCCCCGATTGCCAGCCAGGCCGAGAAACTACCCATGCACGAATTTGTTCACCAGGCCTCTAATATATCTATAAATTTCAGAGAAAAAGGGAGAGGAAGAGCGAGATACTTCAATGATGAGAATTATTGATCAGTTGCCTCCTGCAAACCCTACACTAGGGATTGAGCCTGTGACCCAAGCATGTGCCAGCCTGCAGGTGCAGGTGTGTAGGGGGAGGGCCCTGCCCACCCTTCTCTCCAGGAGGCAGCTGCCCCTCCAGCCCTCACCTTGATTCCATGTAGGAATTGAACCATGATCTCCTGGTTTATAGGCCAGCACTCAACCACTGAGCCACACAGGCTGGGCATTTCTTATTCACCAAGGATAAGGCTCATCTTTCAGGATGTGAGCTTCCCTCCACAGGCTTTTCCTCCCCCAGACCAGGCATCCCCTGGGTGAATGTGCATGAAGTGAGGATGATAAGACCACCAGTTCTCAGATCTGACTGACCTGGAGACAGATGGCCTGACTTCCCCTTCAGAGCTTTGTCTCTGTGGGTTAGACTTTGCATTTTGAACAAATTATCTTCTGGTTCTGCTGCTACTGGTTTGGGAACCATTGTCAGAATCACCGTAAAGCACTGCTTGGGTTTCTGGGAGGGGGACTGAAAGGTGTGGGAAGGCAGGCTCCTTGGCGGTCAGAGGTCCAGCGACCCCAGGACACCAGGGACCTAGAGGTGCATTGCACTGAGTTCTGTGGTCAGGGCTGGGCATCTGCTTGCGTAACTCAGAAGCAATGCCAGCTTCTAACTTGGCCTCTTCCAGGTGACTCAGACAGCAGCAAGTGCTGAAATAAACAGGGGAGGTGATTGGAGCCAGATTCCTTGGAAGGGACTGTTTTAAGAAAATTTGTTATTCTAATTGTTTTTTAGAAGCTACTGTTGTCAGCAAGCCTTCCAGGAAGGCAGTTCTGGGACCTCCTAGTTTTAATTCTCTCCTTGTAATGAAGACAGATAGAGAGAGGATGATGCTGGAGGCAGACTTGCTGACAGAAAGCCAGATGCAGGCTGGCTTCACCTCTGTGCACTCCTGGCTCAGGTAACTGTATGCTTGCTCGCCTTGTGCAGGTCTGAGGAACTCTGGGCTGATGGCTGCCCCTAGTGACAGAATTTCAGGGCAGGCTCCAGGGAGGAATGTGATCCATTAAAACACAGCTGTCCCCCTGGGGAAGCCAACGGAGACAATATATAACCCAATGCTGATGTTTAAAGGAATTACTGAGAAAGAAAACACATCAGCACACTTTGAAAAACACAAACAAACAACTAAAAATAAAAAACAACAAAAAACTAGACTGAGCCCAGGTGGTTAAGGAAGGTGGAAAGACAGGGAGAGCTAAGATTTCTTGAGTACTTTTAAGTAAGGATTAAGTAAGTAAGGGTCCAATGCCTTCTTTAATTGCACATTTAGGGAAACCCTGGAAACCAGAATTTGTCATCTTCATTCTATAAGAAAGCAAACTAGGACCAGAGATGGTAATTGTTTTGCTGAAATTGGTACATGGCAGAGTGTGGCTATGGATCCCCAGCTGGCCTGACTCCAGAGCCCTGTCCACGGCCACATGACCCTGCCTCCCGAAGCATTAGGCCTCATTTGGATCAGAGTGAGGTTGGTCTGCAGGGAACAAAATGCCTACACACTGCACGTGTCCTTCATTTTCTATGGGGATCCGTACATCTGCCAAACTCTACACTTTGGTATATTCCATATGTATTGTATCCAATCTTTGTAGAATTATCCCAATTGTTTAATGCTTAACAAATTTTCTTCCAACTCATTCTTCCTGGGATCTTGACCTCAGTCTTACTGAATCATGATAGTATCATTCATTCATTCATTCATTCGTTCCCTGAATAGGTATTTATTGAGAAGTACCTACTTTACGCCAAATACTTGCTTTAGGCTCTAGAAACATAGAGGTGAACAAAGTAGATCAAATCTCTGTCTCCCTATACCTCTTTACTGGTAGTAGACATGCAGTTTGATTTCAGCTGGTAAAAGTTGTTGTGATGAAGAATATACTGAGTAAGGGTTTGGGGGTATTTTGTAGAAGAACCTATTAAAGAGACAATGGTCATAAAGGCCGTACTGAAGAGATATTTGAGGAAGTACCTAGAGGGTGGAATAGGTGCCATGAAGATATGAAGGAAGGAATATTCTAGACAAAGAAAGAAACACATACAAACACATTGTGTTGGGAATGAATTAATGTGTTTATATTAGAGCACAAAGCTCAGTGTGGCTGGGGCAGATAAAACTAAGGGGATGTGGTGAAATGTAGGCTGCAAACAGCCCAGAGCTTCTAGCTCAGCCACAAACAAGGCAGTTCTCTTTTCTGAGTCCTGGTCTGCTGACAGGGATACTATAGGTCAGCATGCCTACTACACTGACTTGTTTAGAGGATGAACCAAGAGAGTGTGGAAAGGCTTGGCTTAAGTAGACTCAACCATTTTCACTTTTCTTCCCATGCTGGTCCGTGGGTATATGGAAATAGCCAAGTTTCTTGCTCTCACTCTCAGAGTGGAGAGTCCCAATAGTAGAACTTGCCTGGTGATTTCTGAGGATTGGGTCCAATCTTATGGGAGCAGGAAGGAGGAAGGAGTACCTGCTTGGAATATCAGGGAATGAACCTCGGAGGAGGTGCTCTCTGAGCTGTCTTTTAAAAAAATATCTGGAAGAGTTTGGAGCATTCCAAGTTGGCACAGTGTATTCTTTATGGTAGGAAGAATAATGCTCCTCCAAAACCTCACATGCTCATCCTCAGCACCAGAATGAGTTACCTTCCATAGAACTTGGCAGTGATTGTGGTGAGAGCTTTGTGATGGGAAGTCATATGGGTTACCAGGAGCCTACTGTCATCACACACAGCCTTCTGAGCAGAAGAGGAGGTAGGAGAGTCAAGGTCAGGGAGAGAACTGAAAATATTAGTGTTGCCTTTGAGGATGGGGGAAAGGGCTGCAAGCCAAGGCATGGGGCATTTTCTGCAAAGACATTTTGGGAAAAGACAAGGCAATGTTGCTTTTTGGAGCTCTCAGGGGGAACATATTCCTATCAATGCCTTGGTGTGGGCCATGTAAGACCCACTTAATATTTCTGAGCTCCAGAAATGGAATATACTGAATTTGCATTTTTTTAAGCCAATAAACGGGTGGGAATTGGTTATAGTAGCAAAAGGAAATAGATGCATTCTCATTCCCAAGGCAGGAAAACCAGGAGCGGCGCAGGGAGATGATGGACTCCAGACTGAGGAGGGCTGTCCTTTCTGAAACCATCTTCTCACCCAGGGACCAGGGGCATTCACCCTTTCCTCTGTGTCATCTCAGAGAATCCCTGCATCTGAGAATGACAGTGCCGGGACCCTGGTTTCCAAGCTGGAAACCCCCTTCATTACGGGAATCCCTGTGCTCTACTCTTACACTCAGTGTTCACTGCTCCTGGCCAGGTGCTCTGCAGGCCTCCCCATCAGCTGCTTTCCCTGATGCCTCAGACCTTGCGACTCAACTCCCACGCCCGCCTCACCTTCCACTCCTTAAAAACCCGTTTCTTTATTGTGGTTCCTCACATCACATCCATACTTACAGCCACAATCTGTGGCAGCTTGATTGAGATGTCCTGCAGCAAATTAATTCTTTAATGGGATTATACTCCTGCCCCACGTAAGCTGACTACATTGAGATGAATGGCATAAGCACTTGCATGAAGAGACTATCAGAGCCCTGGCCGGTAGCACAGTGGGCTGGGCGTCATCCTGGGCCCAAGAGGAGCTGATTCAGCTCTGGTCAGGGCACAGCCCTGGGTTTTGGGCACCATTGGCAGTGGGTGTGCAGGAGAAGCTCATCAATGTTATGTTCATACGCTGATGTTTCCTCTTTCTTCCTCTCTCTCTCTTCCTAAAAATATCAAGAAACTATTGTAAAAAAAGAAAAGATAGTCAAGAATACTCAGAAGCACATTTGGTTTCTGCCTCCCACCCACCCGGTGTCCAGGTGCTGGCGAGCTTCCGTGTCAGCCTGTGGCCTTTTGCAGCTGCCCTCTTCTCCCCTCCCACCATCCACCTCTGTCGCCCCTTTCCTGTTTGCCTCCGAGCTAGCATCTGGCACCTCACAGGCCTCAGTGGCCTTCAGTCTGCCCTGCATCTGAGCTACCTTGTGAGGTCAGTGCCCCCACTCAAGCACCACCCACCCCTGGATAACCATGTCTGCCCTTCTTTCCTGGCATTCTAGAATCTCCCCAGGTTGGCAGCAGTTTTCTTACATGTCCCTGCTGTGATTTCTTCCCAGTGCACTGCAGGGCACCACACCACCGGGCCGTTCCCCAGCCTATGCCTACACCTTTGTCCCTCTGATTCCGTGTCTTTATTCAGGTGTCCTCACCACCGACATTCTCCCCAGGGAAGCGCTTCCATTCCACCCAGAACCAGAGAAAACAGTAACGTGCCTCCAGGTCCTTCTGAGGTGTCACCACCAGCCTTCTTACTTGGCTGGGCTCCCTCACTGTCCAAAATGAATATGGAAAGAAGGTCTTCTTGCAATGAGAATGGAGCCATTTGCATACTTTTATATTTTGCATACTTTAGTCCCTAAAGTTTGTAGCCACGTCTTTTATTTGAAAGAGTACTAGGAACACTGATATGAGGGGATACTTTTAAGGATCTCTCTCCTCTTCTAGCCTCCTTCTTGTCTGGGATTAAATACTTGCCTCGGATATAGCTCCAGTCTTTGGGAATGTGCTTGGCATCTCCCCTCTCACTTTGCTCCCCACTTTTCTTCACCCTATTCTGTGTCCCCCAAAGCTGAACTACATGCATCCCATTGCTAGTTCCCTGGCCCATTGGCTTTGGGTTGAGTGTGTCCAAAGGATGGCCCAGTAGGAGCCTGTAAAGAAGGTGAGAGCCATGCACGTGGCTGTTTCTGTGGTGGCAGCATTATAGGCTGGTTCGATCCTTGCTGAAAGACCATGGCTCCTTTTAGGCACACCCCTCACATCACTGCTGCAGGCTCCTGGCAGCTGAAGGTTCATCCTGAGGTTGCAACTCAAAGAGGACACCCCCATCCTCTGTGTTGCTTAACTTGCATCCCACACCCACCGGCACCTTTGCCAATAGTCCTGCTATCTGGGTCTCCTAAAACCACCAAATGGGCCATTTGACCGGCAGCCAAGAAAGGCAGCTTCTCTGGGAAGCGGAACAAGAGACAGCATAGTGGGTGAACAGCCGCCCCAGAATCTGGAGCCCACCCTTGGCTGAGACAGATTGTGGAGAAGCAGCTCCCCAGTGGAGATCCTGCGTGCCCTGGCCACTGAAATGTTCTTCCCTCCAGCTTCCAGGAGCTGTCCTTTCATGTGGAGGGAGGGGTGACTGGGAGACATTCAGGGTATGGTGTTGGGGTAAGATGCTTTCCTGATGCAATGGAAGGCCACTTCTCTGGGAAAAGGCAAAATGAAAGGTGTCTGAAGTGGGGATGATGAGTTGGCCCTGGCATGGCTGCCAGTCTGTCTTGACGTGGGTTTCCCCAGTTCTCAGAGCTGGCCTGGACAGCGTCTCCATCGGGGCCTACAGCCAGCCCCTGAGGGCTGCCAAGGCTTAGTTAAGGAGAGAAAGTTGTGTTAGGAATGTGGTTCTACAGTGCCTATGGAACCAGGATCTGAGTGTGCCCGCCTCCCTGCCTCTCCACCAAATGGGTATCTTAGAGCAGTTCAGGAAGACACTCGGCAGTTAAACGTGTACAGGAAAAAGACATTTATTAAAGAAAAAGAAGTGCAGCCTCTTGCCTTGAGTTTCATCCAAAGGACCATTCTTTCTCCTCTTAGGAGGGTGGAGAGGTCTGAGCTGACAGCTTCCTGCAGACCCACCCCCTCTTTAGGATTGGTGCTGGGGACCCCCAGGCCCTAGGCAGCAGACTCTGGGATGTGTCCTTCCTGCCTTGGAGGAGCTGGGTGGACCTGGTACAACTGGTCTTCTGTGAGGACTGAACATGCAAAGCCGGGACAGCCTGGCAGACTTCCAGAGCATGAGCAGAGAGACTCTGGCATCGAGAAGGACACATGTGCTCCACAGGGCTGGCCGAAAGGGCATGCACACTGTGGCCAAAGGCCGCCTCCCAGCGGCCAGCTCCTGGCCAGGGTCTCCTCCTATGATGGCTGCTCTGCTCTCATGGCTGGTGCCTTGGCCTGGGACAGCCTGCAGTCATGGCACAGCCCGCAGCTCAGATCTGCAGCCCCAACCCGTAGGTGTGGGCGGAGCCTCTCAGTGGGATTGTGAGGGACTGTTTGGAGATGCTCGGCTGATATGTTACGATATTTGGGAAGAGAATCTAGGGACAATCAAATCAGCTGCAGATGCCATGGGCAAATCACCTCTCCCCAGGGTCCTCAGGAAACTCTGCAGAGAATAAGCCAGGCAACCATCACTTGATTCATTAGTTTGGTCCCAACCACTGTGAGCAAGTGCAGAGGACTCGCCTGTGCCTCCGGGAGTCGTTGACCTCGTGCAGGTCACCTGCTCTGATTCCTCTGATTGGACCCCTGAGTCTCGCCACTTCATCCCCTGGTTCTGGGAAGGCCACCTACATAGGAGACAGCGGGCACTGCCAGGGACAGGATTTAACCAAAGAAAGGTACAAATGTTTGACATTACCCAAGGCTCTATAAGCCATGGGCATGTGGGCATCACAGCATGGCGGCCAGGGGAACGACCTCTAAAGGTGCAGATGACTTCTCCTTCCACCTGTTACCCGGCCAGCACTCAGGCTGAGTCATGCCTCCTGCTGCTCCGTGCGGCCAAGAGCAGCAGTGCAGCAGCGTAGGAGGCATCTGCCACATACTGAGCACCTACTTGGTGCTCTGCACGCTTGATCCTATCGGATCCTACAATTGCCTTTGTGATAAATATTACTTTCTCCATCTTCTATTGGAAGAGGTACAGGGTCTAGCATGTTAAGACGTTTGTGCCCAAGGTCATATAGGTCAGCCGCTGTGGAAATGAATTCAATTCAGATTGACTTGACTTTAAAGCCACAGCTGTCCTTACACCGTGTTCAAGGCCAGAGACGATGCCTCAGCCATGAGCGAGACACTCGAGGCTTGATCCAGATCCAGAAAGGGTGTGAGAAAGTGAGTCATGCAGCCTGGAGCCCTTGATGTCCTTGCAGCCTGGCCAAGTGAAGGCCACAAAAGTGACAGCTTGGGGCAGGTCGTTGCCAGCTCTGCTTCACCCTCGTCCGTGAGGCAGGGATATGCACGGGTGCACGCACTTTGGGTTTCCTGTGCTGATGTCTGAGATCCGCTGGGGCGTCACACACCGATCCACCTGATGGCCCCAGGCTGGAACCTCAGGCTGCACCAGGCCTCAGGAGGCAGACATTGCTCTGCTGGGGCTGGTCTGGACCCCAGGTGCTGAGGTGGTCACACAGGTCTGGGGCCTCTGAGCGGTTCACGGGGAGAATCACTATGGTGAGGTAAGATAAGCACATCTGGAATAGACAGCCCTAAACCGTAAGTGCGTGTCTGCCCTGGACCTTCCACTCTTGCTGTAAGCTGGGGAAAGGGGATGCAGACTGGCGGTGAAGGGGGACAGTTGCATGAGGAGCAGCTGGCAGGACTCGGTTAGTGTCTGGGGCTGTAGGTGGGTCTGGCACTACCTGAGCCTTGCTTCTTTAAGGCATTGGGGGCTGGCCACTTCTGAGACAAGAGGACATCATTGCTCCTCGTCCTCAGAGGAGTCACTTGAGAGTGAACATGCTCACGCTTTTGGGAGTTGCTCCTCCTGGGACTCAGCCTGCATTCCAGGGGGAAGGCTGAGTGCCTCCACTCCTGGGGCACCGGTGCCCTTGGCCCAGCTCCCAGAGCAGCAGTGTGACCTGGCCAGCTGCCTGCAGCCCTCCTCACTGATCTGCTTGTTCCCATATGGGGCCTGCCCTTGGCCCTGCTCCCTGAGCCCCAGGCCCTGGCACCCCCTCTGGCTGGGACTCCAGCTAGGGCAGGATAGTGGAAGGAGCAAAGGCCCTGGGGTCTGGCTTGGGCTCTGACAATGCCATGTTCCCTGCACACCCAGGAGCTTCCTGGGTGCAGGGGGTGTGTGCTGCTACGCTCACAGCCTCCTGCTCTGCTGAAGCACCATACGCCTCCATATCAAGAGCAGTCATCTGTACTCAGGCGATTGGATTACACAGAGGCCCGGACACACATTGCTGAGATCAGTGCCCCTTGATCAATGGCTGCAGCACTACAGCCCCATCCATGCTGCAGAGGGCTCCTGGCACAGCCAGTCCAAGGGGATGCCCACGGTATATCTTTGGGCAAAGTATGCAACACTCCATCTCAGGTCAGGGCACAGCATCGGGCATTGATCTCTGGAAATTCAGAATCCTTCAAGAGCTCTGCCAGGTCCACCTACACAGCACACACTCAGCCTGTGCTTCAGGACAGCACCCAGTCAGCCAGTGCCTCATCTCAGGACCCAGTCAGATTGTGCCCTATCTCAGCACCCACTCAGCCTGTGCCTCATCTCAGCACCCAGTCAATGCCTCATCACAGCACCCAGTCAGTGAATGATCTCAGCGTCCAGTCAAGGCCTCCTTTCAGCACCCAGTCAGCCTATGCCCATCTCAACACCCAGTCAGCCAGTGCCTGATCTCAGCACCCAATCAATGCCTGATCTCAGCACCCAGTCAATGCCTCATCTCAGCATCTAGTCAGCCTGTACCTAAACTCAGCACCCAATCAGCATGTGCCTCATCTCAGCCCAAGTCAGCCAGTGCCTCATCATAGCACCCAGTTAGCATGTCCCTCATCTCAGTACCCAATCAGACATGGCGCATGGCAGCACCCATTCAGCCAGTGCCTCATCTCAGCACCCAGTAAGTGCCTCATCTCATCACCCAGTCAGCCTGTGCCTCATCTAAGCACCCAGTCAGCCAGTACCTCATCTCAACACCCAGTCAAACTTTGCCTCATCTCGGCACCCAGCCAGACAGTGCCTAATCTCAGCAAGCAGTAAGCCAGTATCTCATCACTGCACCCAGTCAGCCTATGCCTCATCTCAGTACCCAGGCAGTCAGTGCCACATGGCAGCACTCACTCAGCCACTGAGTCATCTTAGCATCCCATCAGCCATGCCTCATCTCAGCACCCAGTCAACTAGTAACTGATCTCTGCACCTAGTCATCCAATACATCATCACATGCACCCAGACAGCCTGTACCTCATCTCAGCACCCAGTTAACCAATGCCTCATCTCAGCACCCCAGTCAGCCTGTGCTTCAGGACAGCAACCAATCAGCCAGTGCCTCATCTCAGCACCCAGTCAGACTGTGCCCCATCTCAGCACCCACTCAGCCTGTGCCTCATCTTAGCACCCAGTGAGTGCCTGATCTCAGCATCCAGTCAAAGTCTTATTTCAGCAGCCAGTCAGCCTATGCCCATTTCAGCACCTAGTCAGCCTTTGCCTCCACTCAGCACCCAGACAACCAGTACCTCATCACATGTATCCAGACAGCCTGTGCCTCATTTCAGCACCCAGTCAGCCAGTGCCCCATGGCAGCATCCAATCAGTCCGTCCCTAATCTCAGCAGCCACTCACTCAATGCTGCATGGCTGCACCCAGTTAGGTAGTGCTCATTTCAGCTCCCAGTCAGCCAGAACCTCATTTCAACACCCAGTCAGCTTTGGCCTCATCTCAACATTCAGCCAGACAGTAGTTAATTTCAGCACCCAGTAAGCCAGTATCTCATCACAGCACCCAGACAGCCAGTACCTACTCACAGCACCCAATCAGCCTGTGCTTCATCTCAGCACCCAGTCAGCCAGTACCTCATCTCAGAACGCAGTCAGCCAGTGCCTCATCTCAGCACCCAGTCAGCCAGAGCTCATCTCAGCCCCACTCAGCCAGTACCTCATCTCAGCACCCAGTCAGACTTTGCCTAATCTCAGTACCCAGTAAGCCAGTACCTCATCACAGCACCCAGACAGCCAGTATCTGATCTCTGCACCCAGTCATCCAGTACCTCATCACATGTACCCAGACAGCCTTTGCCTCACCTCAGCATCCAGTCAATCAATGCCTCATCTCAGAACCCAGTCAAGCCAGTGCCGCATGGCAGCATCCAGTTAGTCAGTCCTTCATCTCAGCACCCACTCACTCAATGCCACATGGCTTCACTCTTTCAGCCAGTGCCTCATCACAGCTCCCAGTCAGTGCCTCATCTCAGCACCCAGTCATCCAGTGCCTAATCTCAGCACCCAGTCAACCAGTTCCTCATCACAGCATCCAGTCATCCAGTGCCTCATCTCAGCACCCAGTCAGCTACTGCCTCATCTTAGCACCCAGTCAGCCTGTGCCTCACCTCAGCACCCACTCAGTCAGTGCCACATGGCAGCATCCAGTCAATCAGTGCCTCATCACAACACTCAGTCAGCCTGTGTCTCATCTCAGCCACCAGTCTGTCAGGTCCGCATGGCAGAACCCAGTCAGTCAGTGCCTAATCTCAGCACCCAGTCAGCCAGTGCTTCATCACTGCACCCAGTCAACCAGTGCCTCATCTCAACACCCAGTCAACCAGTGCCGCATGAGAGCACCCAGTCAGCCAGTCTCTCATCTCAGCACCCACTCACTCAGTGCCACATGGCAGTGTCTCATCTCAGCACCCCGTCAGCCAGTGCCTTATAGTAGCACCCAGTCAGCCTGTGCCTCATCTCAGCACCCAGTCAGCCTTTGCCTCATTACAGCACCCATGCAGCCTCTGCCTCATCTCAGCAGCCAGTGCCTCTTCTCAGCACTCAGTCAGCGAGTGCCCCATTAGAGCACCCATTCAGCCTGTGCCTCATCTCAACACCCTGTCAGCCATTGCTGCATGGTAGCACCCAGTCAGCCAGTGCCTCATCACAGCATCCAGTCATTCAGTTTTTCATGGTAGCACCCACATTTTTCTGAGCTCCTCCTAGATGCCAGTACTCATCCTTTGTGCGCTGCATCTCCCCTCCTTGTCCCATATGTCTCTCCCTATAGCCCTGGTGCCTCTTCCCTCCCTGCTCACAATGCCCACACTGTCCCCTGTCTGTGTGTCCTGCCCCATGAGATGTGTCCTTGCCGTGTACAGAAGAGTTGGATAACATGCTTCCTCCTCCCCATGCCCTAGGTGTCCTTCCCCTTGGAACAATCCCTCCTTGCATGTTAAGGTTTCCTGCAGATCCCACTATTGTCTCTGGCTCTGTGCCTATGCCCTCACTGCTATGTTGTCTGTCTTCTTGCTAAGGAGTGAGCCCATGAGAGCATCCTGGTCTCTCTTGTTCATGCTGGATGACTGGCAAAGTGTCAGCGGACAGCCAATCCTGCTGAGCTGAGTGTTTGTGGGAACACAGGGACATGGTGGAGCGCCTTTGGGTCCTGTCTTCCTGGCTCTGAGCCTCTGACAGAGGGCTCAAGGAGCCTTGCTGAGGGTGGCTGTGGTCCTGCATCTCCAGTGGCACCAGAAGGCAGGCTCTGCACTGCAGTCATGGGGCTTTGTAGGGTAGTGGCTGTGTGCGCTGAGCACCAGGGCCTCCTCTGAGGCTGCTTGTTGCTCTGTGCTCTCTGTGTTCACATTCTTTTTCTTGCCTGTGATGGGTCCTGACCCTGGGAATGGCTGCATCCTACATTATGAAATCTGCTTCCAGACATCTTTGCCAGCAGGATGGTGCTGAGGGACCGTCCGTCTCTGCCTGACCTGTTGAGGGGGCATGAGTAAGCCCTTGGAGCAGGGCTTCTCCATGCAGCATTCGGGGCGCAGGGCATTGACACTAGGACTCCAGTGTCTGGCAGCTGAGCCCAGAGGCTCTGCCCTGATGAAGTTGGTGAGGAAGGTTGGGTTCACATTGATGGGCCTGTCACCTTGGTCAGGACCCCTATGGTGCTCTATATATCATCATGCTTGCTAATCACAACCACCTGATGCCTCAGGTCAGGTTATCATCCATATTTTTTTCAGAGGAAACCGAGGCCCAGGTAAGTGAGTCACCTGTGACATGAGTGTGTATGTGTGAGTTACCTGCAGGTGCAGAGCTGGGTGGGCAAGCGCAGGCCAGCATCCGAGGTACCGCTGTGGACCTGACAGACAGGCAGAAGAAATTGCGGGGCGAGTGAAAGGACTATGCAGCCAGTGATAATGAGAGAGTAAGCAAAGACTGAGGCAGAGACTGTGAGGGTGACTCAGGCCAGGAGAGGTCTGTGTTCCCCACACTAATGGTGCTGAAAGAATAGGGCCTGGGCCTGAGAGTCGGGGAAGGCTGAGGAGGTGCTTTGCAGCTGGAACCTGAAGCAGGTGCTGCTGTCCCTGATACTAAGATGCAGGTGAGACATCTGTTGCGGACTCCAGAGGAGAGAGGTGATTTAAAGATGGTTGGAGTTGCCCATCTGGGAAAGCGTCTGTCCATGGTGTTATAAGCTTATTGCACTCCCTTCCCCACAGATGGCATTTCCTTAGTATAAGCTCTATATCATCTTGTCCTCTGAGAGTCTGTGAACAGCAAAGAAAATATACAAACACATATAACTTTTTCTGTAAATTACTGGGCAAATTCTTTTTAAGAAATACATATATTTCTTTATTGATTTCAGAGAGGAAGGGAGAGGTATAGAGAGATAGAAACGTCAATGATGAGAGAGAATCATTGATCAGCTGCCTCCTGCATGCCCCCTCTTGGGGATCAAACCCACAACCTAGGCATGTGCCCTTGGCTGGAATCAAACCTGGGACCCTTCAAGTCTGCAGGTCGACGCTTTATCCACTGAGCCAAACCAGCTAGGGCGGGGCAAATCTTTATAGAAACTAGAGACAGGAGTGATTCCAAAGCCCTTATTCAGCACACACTTCCCGGGCATGTCCCCAGCATGTGGCTGTCCTGGTGTGTTCACAACATGTGGCTCTGATCCAATGATTGAAACTATTATGTTTCCCTAAAAACCTGGAGAGAGCCAGTGCTCACCGCTCTGGCCCTTCTCTCTATTGGTTTTAGCGGAATAGCCTCCAAGTGCCTTTGCCTCTGTGGATCCACAGCCCAGCTCCAGGCACTGAGGGACAGGAACAGCACGGCACTCTTGGGCTGACTTTCCATCCAGTGCTTCTCCTCTTGGCAGCCCTTTCCTGCCTGGGGCCCTGAGGGTCACCTGCAGCCTGGGCACCTGGGTGATTGAGGCGGCATCCGTGCCTGACCCCAGTCCATGTTGGACATGTGAAAGAAAAGAATGCAGATCTTAGCAGTGTTAGCCCTGAAGCTTCAGTGACTGTGGTCACTGAACCACAAGCTGCTCACGTTCATGCTCTTCCTTTACGTGCAGTATTCCCTTTTCTTCTCTGCATGACAGGCAGCTACGCTCCCCAGTGCCCAGCGTCACATCGCCATCTCACAGGGTGCACAGCCCTTAGCATCCCCACAGGCTTCTGGACACTTGGCCATTTCTTTCTTTATCTGGTTCTCATTAGGCTGTGAGTTCTTTGGGACCAGAACAAGGGGTCCTTATCTCCCCATCCCCACCCACCTCAAAACCCACCCCCAGCCCATCCCCATTTTTCTCCTCATCCTCATCCTTACCCCTTCCGTCACCACCAGCACCAGCACCAGCACCAGGACAGCGGGGTCTGGTTCTGAGAAGGAGTCACACCACTCCAGAATGCCTGGCCTTGGAAGGGCATGTGGCAGCTGATAAAATCTGTGGAGACCATGTCCAGGCTGCTTTCAGGGTCATTCGCTTGCAGCTTGCCTGGGGTTGTCCCAATGATTCCCTGCCTGGTATTAGCCCCGGCCTGTGGGAGCCTCCAGGCAGGGGGCAGCAAGGGGATGGTTGCTTCCTAATTTACCGTGAAGTCGTTAAGTGCGGGCTGTTTGCCACAGTCTGGTTTTAGTTAAGCCGCAGGAGGACATTAAAGCACAAACTTGAGCATTGGTTTGCCTTCCAATTCTTTCTCCTCTTGATGTCCCCTTGATCCAGTCACATGATCATACTCCCACCCATAAATGAAATGAAGAATGACAATCTCCTGTTCAGGGCTGTTGTCATGGTTAAATAAGATAGAAAGTCACGTGGCATTTTCTTGGACTCAGTGAAAAACTTCCAAGAATGCAAAAGAGAGAGCCAGTGACAACTTTGAGAGCTCCCTGTCCTCAGCACCCAGATGAACTCTCTTCTTCATATCTCGCTGGTGGAGACTGTGGGCACTCTGCCAGGTCCAGTAGGCATCGCCACTCTCACTGTGGAGCCAGGCTCTGGAGGTCCAGCCTCCAGATGTGGCTGATGCCAGCTATTGAGCACCTTGCTACTGGGGAAGTTTGCAGTTCAGCGTAAAACATCAACCACAGCGGCACAGGGGTAGATTTACTGGTCGCTAGCACTTCCCAGATCTTGGCCAGACTGCCACCCTAGGACGGCTTCTCACGGTGCCTGTAACAGCAGCACTGCATGTGCATACTTACATGAGGCTTTTCTGTTAAAAAATGCTCTAAATCATCACCTGAAGTTTATAAGTATTTTATTTTAATGCTGATTTTTAGAGACAGAGGACGAGAGAGACAGAGGGAGAAAGGGAGAGAGAGAGAGAGAGAGAGAGAGAGAGAGAGAGAGAGAGAGAGAGGGAGAGGGAGAAAGAGAGAGAGAACCAGTTGCCTCCCTTCCCCTCTCTGACTGGGAATTGAACCCATAACATTTTGGTGTACAGGACAATGTGCCAAACAACCAAGCCGCCTGGCCAGGGCATTACATTATTTCTTCCCTCAGGTGAGGGTTGAAATCGTTCCTCAAAGAGCCTTGTGATCCAGAGAAATGGAGGAATGTCAAATCCTAGAGGATAGCTACCAGCTCAGAAAGAGCAGACTGGCGCCTGGCCACTTCTATGGCTCCCGTAAATGCCAGGGGAATGAGAGAAGGCAGGAGGCAAGATGTGGGTACCTCCTCCAGCTCGAATCCTTTCTCTCTCTGAAGTGTCTGTGCTGGAAAAGGCCAGTCAGCAGGACTGATGAGGCAAAGCTGACATGGGCTCATCTCACTGCCACCTCCAGGTCAACCTTTGGCCTCTGGAATCCCCTGGGTCCTCGGGGATGGCCTCAGGGTGATGCTGTCAGCTGACTTTATCTGGCAGAATGAGCCCAGAGAGGCATGGCAACTTTCCCAGGCAAACAGCTAATGAGTGGAAGTTCATGATTTTACATTCAAATATGTCTGATTTCCACTTCAGAATGCTTGCAAAGAGCACTGAGAATATAGAAGAATATTTGTTATCAATAAAGGCAGCCTGTCAAGTCTTAACATATATGAAAGCTGCGCTGAACCCAGGAATGGATGTCAGCATCTGGGGTGATGTAAAAATGACATTTCTTTTCTGAAGGATCAAAAGCACATTTCCCTCCCTCCCTTCCTTCCTTCCTTTCTTCCTTCCTTCCTTCTTTCCTTCCTTTCTTTCTTCCTTCCTTCCTTCCTTTCTTCCTTCCTTCCTTCCATGAACCTGTCATTCCTTCCTCTCTTCTTTTCCTTCCTCCATCTCTTCTTTCTTTTTTTCCACAAACACCTTTCTTATGAAAATATAGATTCGAGGGTATTGACCTAAAAACATGCCAATGCCTCTTTGCTCTTGAGAAAAATCTTACCCTATCAGGACACTGATAGCTAAGCTAACACACCTAACACAAAAATTCTAGGTAAACATTTAGGAGAATAATTATAAGCTTGTTAATGGAGGCATATTTTAAAGAAGAAAATTCAGACTGTATAATGAAGAAAACTATGTGTAGCAAAAATATGTAATATTTATTTGTGGGTGAAAGAGTATAAGTAAAATCAGTTTATGTTAAAAGAACATTTGGAGGCACTTGTAGCTAGAAATCTCAAGTGCACCTGACACGAATGATTAACTTCCTGAATATATCAGCAATCCCCTATCTCGATATGCTGTCTAACCATGAGTTTAGGTGTAGAGAAATACATTGCTGATCAATTTGTAAGTTGCTGTATTTTTCTTTAGAAAAGTAACATTGGGGTATTAAGTGAAACCGAGACTATCTCTGTATTTCGACTCTCAAGAAGTTCATGGTGGCACACTCCCACGTGACTATCATGGATGTTTATCCCAACAACATCTGCATTATACAAAATAAAACAAATGAGACATAAAGCTCAAACAATGTAAATGTTCCCCAGAGGGGGTTGGCCGAATAACCCACAGAACAGTCTCACGTTTATGCTGTTGCTGAGATCCCCGGGTATGGAGCAGAAGGATGGCCATGAGGGTTGTTATATGAAAGAAGTCAGGTGAAGAGCTGTGAGCAGTCTCCTCACTCCTTGGCACACAGTACCGATGAGAAGAGCAGTGGCATGGTCAGCGAGAAGACCAATAGTGACATGCACAGACCCAACTGCTGCTGCGATTACCCCGATTCAGTGGGGCAGGGAGGTGGGAATTGTGATAAAACACTTTTCATTTCATACCTGTGTTTTTAAAGGTGTTAGAGCTACTATGCCTTGTTTTTTAATTTATAAAAGCACCTTAGAAAGAAAAAATAGACAATCAAGTCCAGGGATGACACTGAGCATGCTCCTCTGCACTCAGAAGGTGCAGTTGAGGCCCAGGCAGGGAGGGTGGCATTTCACAGAACGCAGGCGGCTTGCTGTTCTGCTCCTGAGGTGGCAGAACTGGCTTGGGATCCGCCTTGCAGAGGAAAACGGCTGATTGCCCAGAGCTTCCCAGGGCCGGGGAGTTGGGGAGCAGACCTCCACATCTCACAACCCCTACATGAAAAGGAGATGAGAAAATTGGTGATATGCTGCTTGTCATGTGATTGAAATGCTCCCCATTTTTATTATAACTGATAAAAAATATGCATGTTTTTATCCTTGCTATAATTTCTCAACATGATTCTTTATTGTCCGCTATAATTCTTTATTATTCCTTATAGAACAATTTATTTATGTTCTTCAGTTTCAGCAAGTCCCAGCTCATCTTCAGCTTCTGCAACAAATTGGGTTGTGATATACATGACTTAAAAAAATCACAAGACACTTGCTGAAGTGAGAAGACTTGGGAACCTTTTTGAAAGTGTAAATTAGCCCTGGCCGGTTTGCCCAGTGGATAGAGCATTGGCCTGAGGATGCTGTATTTTTTTAAAGGTTCCGGCCAGAAGTCTGGGAAGGGTCCCGGGTTGGATTCCCATCAAGGGCATGTACCTCGGTTATAGGCTTCTCCCCAGCCCCAAACCCAGTCAGGGTACGTGTAGAAGATAACCAATGGATGTGTTTCTCTCACATTGATGTTTCTCTCTGTTTTTCCCTCTCTCTTCCACTTTCCCTAAAACTCAATTAAAAAATATCCTCAAATGAAAATAAAAAAATAAAATAAATAAAAAACAAAGTGCAAATTAGATGGTGGCCATGGGTCCTGCATGTTGAATTGGTGCGAGAGGAGCACGTGGTGCTGAGCAACATTCAGAGGCCTTTTCACAGGCTCCCAGTTCATACAAACTGTTGCTTTCAATCCCATCTGTTTTATAGCAGCCAGTTCATCAACCTCAGGAATGTCTGCTTTCTCATGTCAAGGTGAAATGAGTTGCCAGCCCCGGAGCCTGGCAGGGGTATGTTGACTGGCACTTGCATTTTGTCCCCCAGTCCCTTCAGCAAGACGTCTGGGGAGGGGCAGGTCTGAGAGGAACCATGGGAGTCTTTTCCTTCACACCTGCTGGTGCCCATTGGGAGAGAGCAGAGCAGGAGGCAGGTTCAGTCACAGTGGACAATCAGGACCTGGGCTGAAACCAAGGCTGGTCATGAGGAGGAGCGGGGCTCGGCTGGCAGAGCCAGGTCCAGTGTCAGAAGCCCCACAGGGCGAGAAGCCAGAAAAGTGCCCTCAGTTCCTTCCTCCACAGTCCCTGAGCCACACCCGCCTGCCCTGGGAAGCAGGCTGGGTCTGGAGTCCCAGATTCTTTTCTCAAACTTGATTGAAAGTTAATGACCAATTGTTGACTGCATTACTTTGCTTGGCTTCCATCACGAAATATTGCAGGGAGAGTATCCTAAACAACAGACATGGCTCTGGAGGCTAGGTCTGCAGGATTTGGGTGTCAGCAGGGCTGGTTTCTCCTGGAGCTTCTTCTGTGAGCTGTCTGCTCTTTATGCACTCACATGAGCTTCCACTGTGTGTCTATGTGCTGATCTCTCTTTTAGAGACACTGGTCAGGTTGGGTCAGGGCCACCTATGTGACCTCATTTCACCTGGATGCCCCTTTAAAGGTCTTATCTCTAAATTTAGTCCCACTCTGAGGTCCTGGTATTAGGAATCATTAGGGGACATCATTCATCAATGACATCAACTCCTCCCATTTTCCCCTCAAATGACAGACATATCCCATTAGAAATGTGTATGTTTATATGTATGAATATGAAATAATTCCTTTTCTTTATATCCCTCAGTTCTCAACAATTCCACATAAGCAGCCTGAGTTGTATGCCTCCATGGAGCATGAGGGACAAGGTAGCTCCAAGTATGTCCATGGAAAGCAGCCATGAAGCCCACTACATCACTGCCCTCCCAGCTGGGCAGAAACACTGACTCCTCAGTGAGCCTTCAGTCAGAGTCTGCCTCTAGATAGGAATTTGACTCAACCCCTCTGTCTGCTCACACCCCAAAGGTGCAGAATAATTAACTCACCAAGTACTTGTTCTGTGCTGCACCCTTCACCAGGCCCTATAGGTGGGTGTAGCACATTACATTATATGTCCTGTGATGATGGCACCACAGGTATAGGGGCATGTTTGCATGCTGATTACTATATACTTTACTTGGTGTGAGGTATTCTAACTGCTGTGCAGATGTTAAATCATTTAATCTTCATAACAGCCCAGGAGATAGGACCCTCATTATGCCCACTCCATATACGAAGAAACTGAGGGACAGGTTACCCGCCCCCTGTTGCAGCCAGCACCTGAAATCAAGAGCCCAGAGTGTATTCATCCCACACAGCCTTGTGAGGGAGTGTTGGCTATCACTCTCTTGCAAATGAGAAAAGAGTTTTACGGCTGTTTAGACCCAGGAGGTCTAATTCTAAAGCCATGTTTTTCTCCATTGTACCAGTTTGTTTGCTTGGCTTTGCCTGCTCCCCAGAGCCTGGGTTAATGCCTTCCTGTCTCACATTCCTCATGAAAAGCCAGGGCCAAACACATTGCTTCTTCGCATCCATATTGCAGAGTGTAAAGTGTTGTCATGTCCATTTGGAGAAAGAGAAAAAGCATGGGCTTTTGAGTCAAGTAAATCTTGCTTCAAACCTCAAGTCTTGGTCTTGACTAAGTGACTTAATTTCAGTGAGTCTGCACTACCTTTTCATTAATGTGGGGAGAGTAATCACTCATACACATGTGTGGAGTAGTGGTTAACCGCTCATCCTCTTGCTGTGGAGCAGTGTGGGACTGACTGCTGTGGCCTCTATAGCTCTCCCATCAGGAGCTGCATTCATCTGCCTCTCTGGAACCTAGCCTTGGAGCTTGCTCTGGTCATAGGAAAAGGACAGAAGTGATAGATACCAGTTCCAAGTCTCAGAGGCCTTGGCCACCTCCACATTTTCTCTTGAACTCTTACTGCCACATGAGAATAAGCCTGGACTGAGCTGGTATGAGAAAGAAAAGCAGAGTCTTCCTGACTGCAATCATCCCAGGCCAGTAAGCCACAGCCAACGTCACAGACATCCTGTTGACTCCTGAGAAATAAGGCATGCTTGTTATTTACATTATTAATTTTGGCATGGTTTGTTATGCAGCAATAGCTAACAGATGAATGAGAAATAAATATTGTCAGAACTATTTGGAAAAAAACAGCTTAAAATACCCAACCTTTCCCAGAGTAGGTTGTCTCTTGTGTGTCTTCTAATATGCACACTCATACTCTCTCACTAGAGCAGCAGTTGCTGACCTTTCAGACCTCACAGACCACCAGTGGTCTGCAGACCACAGGTAGGCAACCACTGCACTAGAGGCCTAGTGCGTGAAACTCGTGGCTGGGAAGGGTCCATAGGCCTGAACAGAGATCAGGGCTATTCTGTGAGCTTACTAGGAGGGCGATTGGTGGGCTCCTTACTGGCACCTACCTTGGCTGTCCTGAAGCCTGTGGGTTGGGGCCAGCTCCTGCATTGAGCTTCTGCACCCTGGTGGTCAGTTCACGTCATAGTGACCAGTCTTTCTGCTGTTCAGTCGATTTGCATGTTAGGCTTTTATCATATAGGATATGGCAACTCCACACAGGTTACTAGATGATGATACAACAACAAAGCAAAGCAGGAAACATCTGTTCCCATGGGCTCAATTAAATTTCCTTTGCACATGCTTCTCATTGTCCTTATGATAATATTGGCTTATGGAACTGGAATCTTTAATTTTAGGGAAGAGGCTGATACATTTGGCAAAGAGAACACAACACAAATGACATTAAAGTGTTAGGGAAAGTCTCGCTAGCATGTCTCAGTGGTTGATCAACAACCTATGAATCAGGGGGTCACAGTTCAATTCCTGGTAAGGGCACATGTCCAGGTTGAGGGCTCAAATCTCCACCCAGTGTAGGGCTTTGTAGGAGGCAATCGATCAATGATTCTCGCCATTTCTATCTCTCTCTTCCTCTACCTTTCCATTCTGAAATCTATAAAAATACATTTAAAAAATGTGTTAGGGGGAGATTCATCTTCCTCTCATCCTGGCCAGCTCAACAGGACTAGCTCTGCACAGTCATGATTCTGAGAGGGTCCTCACTGGCTGCTGTGGGTAGTACTTTGAATGGCAAGGTACCCCAAGTCCCTGTGACAACTAGTGGCCACACATGAGCCACAGGGCTTGTCACATTTACCAAATGTGTGTGTCTTTCTCCCTCATTACATGATGCAGCAGCAAGATTGAAAAGTACCTGGCATAAGTGATCCAGTTGAAAGACCAGTTAGGAAGTCCACCACAGCTGCCTGACCCCAGAGAGTCTGACAGTCCCAGCTGCAAGGACTACAGCTGCCTCTGTGAACTGTGGTCCTGGCAGTGTGGACATAGCCCTCAGCAAATGTCTGCTGTATGACTGAGTGCATGTAGTCCATGAAGGAACTCCCTCTCACCCTCTTCCAAACCCCTCAAACAGATTCTTATTTCTCATGGATCAGCATGATGGTCAGGAGCCCAGGCTGGGTTCAGATTTCGGCTCCAGCACTTTCTAGTTGTGTGATCTTGTATAAATCCTTTCAGGTTGATGAATCTAAGAAAACCCACATGCAAAACACCCAATACCGTTTGTAGTGTTGTGGTGAGGAAGTCCATGTAGGTAGTTAAAGTAGTATGTGTGGGGTGTTTAGAATACTATCCACATGCAGGAAGCACACAATGCAAAATACCACCTGCTAGCCATTTCACATTTTTACATCATGCTTTCAGAGCAATGATTATTTTCAAGCTGTAACATGTGCAGGGGCACAGATCAAAGAGACCAGCTCTTCCACCCCAGGTCCCTTGATTGTCAGGGGCCTGATGGTGAACAGGTGCTCTGTGATACAAGCCCACTTGTTCTGGAGATGAAACCCAGTTCTGCGGAGTTCAGGGGGAGGGACTCTCTGATTCCTTTAAGTCCAGGAGATTGGTGGAGAAATTACAGAGACGGTTGTGTTTGAGCAGAGTTTAGAAGCATGAGGAGACATTTGACAGTTGAAAGGTCCAATATTCCAGGCAGAGGAAAAGGCACGTGGGAAGGAGTCAGGCCATGCAACTCTGAGTTCTGTTCTGGGGAATGTCTCTACTTTTCTTCACCAGACAGAGAGTCATGGGACTGAAGTGCTGGGGGCACAGCTGTGAGGGAGACTAGGGAAAGAAGGAGGTTGGGCACAGAATTCTACTCAGGGAGGGAATTGTGCCTTTTTTAATGTAATCAGAGGCTCTGTGAGGAGTGTCTGAGTGGATTGGAGGCTATTTAGGAGCACCTGAGCAGTAGAAGAATCACAGAAAGTGTGGGCTGAAGAGAAGAACAGGAAGGGAGAGAAGAGAATAGAGTGGACAGACCTAGAGAGAGGGGGAGACAAGCACAGGGGGCATTGAGACACCTTTCCAGGAAGAGAGCAGAGCAGGGAGGACCTTCCTGGCTGCTGAGGAGAGGATCAGCGGTCTGTCCTTGGTTTGAGGCTGCTGGTCATGCATGCATGTGTCTCCAAGAAAAGCAGCTGCCCCACGGCCTGCACGAATGGTGTTTGCAAGGACTCAGCACAGAGGCTGCTCCAGGTCAGGCCCAGCCCAGGGCTTCGATGAGTCAATCACCAAGGGAGGGAGGTGTCGTGGCACAAATAGAAATTAAGTGACAAAAGCATCCATAAAGTATGGGGGAGTATGAAACTTCAGAATTAAATAGCATAAACTTCTGAACCTATGTCATTTCATATTAGATAACAGAGAGACATCAGCTGTCACTATTGGCTGCATAAGTCGATCACATGTGGCTCATGATGGCTGCAGGTACCATGCCCTCTTAGAACACAGGTGCAGCTTTTGCATCACTGAGAAAATGAGGATGCTGATTGTGAGGATATTTTAAATCTGGGACCCTAACTGACATTAAACTTTCGTGGCCATATTCCTTGCTCAGTGATGTCCTGGCGTTTCAGGTTTCCCTCAACCTCTTATTCACTCAGCCCATAAACTAGATGAGCCAGGACACAGGAGGGCCAGACTTGGTGCATTTTCTCCAACAGCAGGAGAGATTGTTAGGAATGTTCTAGAACTCACTGTGCCTCCAAAATGGAAGTTTTAAAATGCAGGCATCGCTGAGTAGCAAGGCACAGAAACCCACTGAAAACTTCATGAACAAAAGGAAGACTTTTCAGAAGGATGGTGCAGTGACCAGAAGGAACCCAATACCAAGCAATATGGGGCCAGGTGTGAGCAGGACAAGCACAAGTCATGAGTCCAGGTCATGGCCCACATGGTCCTTGACTGTTTTTCCTTCCTCTACAAACAGCCCCCTTCACCCAGCATGCAGGGATCCAGCCCTGTTCGAGTGGCTCACCAGCCAGACGTCCCAGAATCTGGTCCCCCTCTGTTCAGAGTCCTGGGGCCTGGGTCTCATTGGTTTGCCTGTGGGCTGGCTGCTGGGCCAGTCTCCCTTCCTCTCATCAGCTGCCCTGAAAGTGCAAGCAGGCACATGGAAATGGGTTCTCACATACAATGAACTTGTTTCAAAGAAATAAGCTGAACAGCAAGATACCTTCTGCCTGTCGGCTTGCTGACTCCTCTGCAGAGTGACACTGGCTTTTAGATGCCCATCCCTGTGGTCCATGCCAGGTATTTGTGCTCATTAGCTCCTCTGGTGGGAAACATCACCCTAGGGTGGGGCCACACTTTCATCGGAGGTGCCCTTTCTTTGTGAAGATGACAAGCTGTCAGGACTCCTCTTTGCCAGAGCTCATTGCTCGGAAGCGCAGGTCTCCTGGCCTCAGCTCTGCAGGCCTCTGGAATGTGCTAGAAGCCTTAGGTGACCTCACCTGCCTGAGCAGCTGGCTCCCAACCTGTTGCTGCTTCTGCTGTTGCAGCAGCACTGACCAGGGCTGGGGGCCAAATAGACAAGGCCCGGGAGGAGGCTGCATGGTTAAAGAAGGGCTTGTTTTAAAATGTATTGATTTTCAGATTTGAGAGAGTTAGAGATAGATATAGAAATAAAGATAGAGATAGAGATAGAGGTAGAGGTAGAGTTAGAGGTAGAAAGAGATAGAGATAGATAGAGATGGAGGTAGAGGTAGAGGTAGAGATAGAGATAGAGATAAAGATAGAGATAGAGGAGGAGGCAGAGGTAGAAATAGAGGTAGAGTTAGAGGTAGAGGCAGAGGCAGAGGTAGAGGTAGAGGTAGAGGTAGAGATAGAGATAGAGATAGAGATAGAGATAAAGAGAAAGAGAGCTCAGCTCATTGTTCCACTTATTAATGTATCATTGGTTGACTCTTGCATGTGCCCTGACAGGAGATGGAACCCACAACCTTGGCCACAGGGATGGGGCCTAAACCAGCAGTCAGACATCTCTCGAGAAGTCCCAGATTGGAGTGGGTGCAGGCTGGGCTGAGGGCCCACCCCCCATCAAGTGCACAAATTTTGTGCACCAGGCCTCTAGTCTATCTATATAATAGACAGATATGTAAATTAACCAGGACACCATAACATCACAACTGAAGAGCAGAGACCAGAGGCTGCATGGTGACTGGCCTGGGCGAGGGACCTTAGGCTGTGCCCCTTGCCTGGCAGAGCTTGATGGAAGACCTCAAGCCATGCCTTCCACTCAGCAGGGCTTGATGGGGGACCTCAGGCTGTGCTCCCTGCCTCAGTGCCAGGCTGGAAGACCTCAGGACCACCCCCCCCCCAGTACCAGGCCAGGGTACCTCAGTCCAGGGGACCTCAGGCCACGCTCCCCACCCTGGCACCAGGCTGGGGGACCTCAGGCTGCGCCTCTCTTCCAGCAGGGCTTGACAGTGGAATCCAGGCTGTGTCTCTCACCCTGACTCTGGGCCGAGAGACCTGAGGTTGTGCCCCACCTGGCTGGGTTCGATCAGGGACCTGAAACTGAACCCCCTGCTCAGAGAGGCTTGACAGGGGTGGGGCCAACCAGGTCTGGGTCTCCTGCATTTTCAAAGTGTGTGCAGGTGGTTGGGGGACTTTACTCTAGGTCCCGTGGCATGCCCTAGACTCTGACAGGAGGGAGATTTTCATATACATTTTACTCATTTTCTTTCATCTCTGACACTTCTATTATAGAGAAAGGGCAAATAGCAATAAAAAATTAAAATATTTCCTCTAATTAATTTCCTTTTAATGTGCACAAATTTTGTGCACTGGACCACTAATGTGTGTGTGTGTGTGTGTGTGTGTGTGTGTATGTATTAGAGGTCCATTGTAGGAAGATTCTTGCAAGAATAGGGCTTCCTGCAATGGTCTCTGCTGACCCACCTGCTTCCCTCCCTTCTCCACAGCCCTGCCTGCTTCCCTCTCCACCTGTTTCCCTTCTATCTCCACCACCCAGTTTGCTTGTTTCTCCGCAGCTTCCCTTTTTTCTGCAGCAGTTGGCTTTCTTCTACACTGTCTTCAGTCTTTGCTCTGCACTGGGATATGCAAATAAACCACCATCTTGGTTGGGCTAATTTGTATACTTGCTCCTGATTGGCTGGTTGTCATGGCTTGTGGGTGTGGCTTGTGGGCATAGTAGAGGTATGGTCAATTTGCATGTTTCTCTCTTTTTTTTTTTAATTAATTTTTTATACATATCTCCCCATTGCCCCCCCTCCCTCCCAGGCGTACCCCGACCCCCCAGTGTCTGTGATCATTGGTTAGGTTTATAAGCATGCATACAAGTCCTTTGATTGATCACTTATTTACCTCACCTAACTTTAATCTTTCTGCTATAATTTCACAGTCTGTTTGATGCTTTATGATTTTTGTCCTCCTGAGAATTATCAGTCTACTCCCTTTCTGTGCTCCTGATTCTATTATATTCACCAGTTTATTCTGTTGATCAGATTTTTAATTCACTTGATTTTTAGATTCACTTGTTGACAGATGTATATTTGTTGTTCATAATTTTTTGTCTTTTACCTTTTTCTTCTTCCTCTTCTAAAAGGGTACCTTTCAGCATTTCATATAATACTGGTTTGGAGTTGATGAACTCCTTTAGCTTTTTCTTCTCTGTGAAGGTCTTTATCTGCCCTTCAATTCTGAATGATAGCTTTGCTGGATAGATTATTCTTGGTTGTAGGTTCTTGTTGTTCATCACGTTGAATATTTCTTGCCACTCCCGTCTGGCCTGCATCGTTTCTGTTGAGAAATCAGCTGACAGTCGTATGGGTGCTCCCTTGTAGGTAATAAACTGTTTTTCTCTTGCTGCTTTTAATATTCTCTCTTTCTCTTTTGCTCTTGGCATTTTAATTATGATGTGTCTTGGTGTAGTCCTCTTTGGGTTCCTTTTCTTTGGGGTTCTGTGTGCTTCCTCGACTTGTAAGTCTATTTCTTTTACCAGATGTGGGAAGTTTTCAGTCATTATTTCTTTAAACAGGTTTTCAGTATCTTGCTCTTTCTCTTCTTCTGGCACCCCCACAATTCTGATGTTGGTACGCTTGAAGCTGTCCCAGAGGCTCCTTACATTATCTTCACATTTTTGGATTCTTTTCTCTTCTTGCTTTTCCAGTTGAATGTTTTCTGCTTCTTCATATTTCAAATTTTTGACTTGATCCTTGCCTTTCTCTAGTCTGCTGTTAGTACTCTGCGTAATAGTATTCATTTCAGTCAGTGTATTTATTATCTTCTCCTGGGTCTCACTAAATTTATCCATCTTTTCTAGCATATTCTTGCAAAACCTTATAAGCGTGGTTTTGAACTCTATATCCAGTCGTTTTTTTTCCTCCATTTCTTTTGCTTGTAATCCCTTCCCTTGTCTCGGCATTTTCACTGTGCCGGGGAAACTTCTGTGCTGGATTCAGCCGCAGAAGCCTCTGCTGAGCTTGGGAGGGGTGGAGTCTCAGGGCTTAAGGGACCGCCTTGCCTTCCAGTCGGCCCCGCCCTCCACGGCCCCTGAGTCTCACGTGACTGGGTAATGGCTGGAGCGGTCCTTGTGCGCGTGCACCCGCAGCGCCTCCAACCGCTGCCTTTCCGGCTCCCCTGCGAACCAGGACCACACGAGTCTAGGTCCCCAGGGTTTCGCCCAAAACAGGGGCCCAGTGGACTCAGAAGTGGCACAGATCGGAGGGTCTGTCTCCCGCCCACTCGCGAAAGCCAGCGGCACAATCAGCAATCCGTCCTCCGCGTGGTGCCGTGCGCGACCAGACCTCCGATCCTTTGCAACTCCCCTAAATTTCTGTGCACTTCTCCCTTTTCACAGTCCAAACTCCCCCCGTATGAGTTTCGGCTGGATCTGGGGTTTAGTGTCGTAAGATAAGGGGTTCAATGCCGTTGGGAGTCTCCGTTTCCCTCCCGCCAGAGAAAGCCAGCCAGGTATTCCGGCACTGCTCTCTCAGCGCGCTCGTCTCCGTACCTCAGCTTTTTGCAGCTCCTCTGGGTCTCCGTGAGCCCCTCTCTTTCCCTCTAGTTGTAGAACTTCCACTCAGCCAGCTTTCCTGTGGTTCTGGATGATGTCCGTTCTGTCTTTTAGTTGTAGTTTTGAAATTGTTGTGCGAGGCAGCAGTATAGGTGTTTACCTATGCCGCCATCTTGGATTCTCCCCCGCATGTTTCTCTTTTATTAGATAGGATATATATGCATATATATGTCTCCTATATAATAAAGCGGTAATATGCAAATTAACCCTCATGCCCTTGCACAGGATGGCCACCCCTATGTGGTCAAAGATGGCCACCACAAATGGTCGGCAAGGAGGGCAGTTGGAGGTGACCTAGATGTCAGGGGAGGGCAGCTGGGGGTGACCAGGCCAGCTGGGGAGGGCAGTCGGGGATGATCAGGCCAGCAGGAGAAGGTAGTTAGGGGTGACCAGGCTGGCAGAGGAGCAGTTAGGTGTTGATCAGGCTGGCAGGGGTGTGGTTAGGGAGTAATTAGGCAGGCAGACAGGTGTTTGCAAACCAGCAGTCCTGGACTGTGAGAGAGAGTCGGATATCCCCCAAGAGGTTTCAGTTTGAAGAGGGTGCAGGCTGGGCTGAGAGACTCTCTCCCCAGTGCACGAATTCCGTGCACTGAGCTAGAGTGTGTGTGTGTATGTGTGTGTGTGTATCACATTTTACATAGTGAGACTTTATCTCTATTAAGATAGGTCAAGATAAATAGCTCTGAAAATAACTCTGTTCTTCTGATCTTATTATCTCATGTATGAACAACTGTTGCCTCTTTTGGAGAAAAACACCTAGAAACCTAGACTGTGCATATACTCTCTATGGCCTCCATCAGTCTGCTGGGGAAACAGCCCAGAGGTAGGACCTGCTCCCCCACCCCCTGCACAAAGAGGCTCTCTGTTTGAACTGAGATGGGGTGGGGAAGCAGGAGGGAGGCTTTCCTCACATAGAAGCCTTCACTCAATGACATCCCTGAGGGGAACTGCTGAGGACATGCAGTGTGAGGTCAGAGCTGTGTGTGCAATGCATGCAGAATACCAGGTGGGATCCTCTTAATCTGTCTGCAGAGTCCCTGAGTCTTGGGGAAATGGAATTCATGTTTCATGGCTCTGAGTCTGGAGCACAAGACTGTAATCATCAGCCTACAGCCACCTGGGCAGTTGAGGGCCTGGCACCGGGACCCTGGTGGGGTCTGTGGGTTTTTTGCCGCTCACTTTGGCAAAGATACCAAAACCTCAGGGACTGAGGTGAGGGCAGAGCTGCAGGGGCAGCCTTTGAGTGAGGGACAGCTGTGCTCTGTGCAGGGTGGCAGTTGCTGCATTTGGGCCTCCCTTCCATTTGTAGATTATGAAGGGGATAAAGAAGGAAGACTATGATCCATCACATTTATAGATTCAATAACTGTTGCCATTTCAGACAATGGGAATCTCTGGGGATTATTTCTCCACGTGTTCTTTGGCAGCACAGAAGGAGAGACAAATGCGGATTATCATGCCATGTCAGATGTGCTTTCTGGGGTAATTACAAGAATATTGAACAGCTTCGCTGAAGTTTACAGCCCTCAGCTGATCTATTGGGTGCTTTTTGCCAGCCACATCTCTGTAGGCAGCACAGCAGCCCTGGCACAAAGGACCCAATGGCATGGCCTCAGCCTGGCCAGTATGGCCTGGTACCACCGTGGCTGCAGCTGGGTGCCTTGGTCGACTTCAGTAATGCTTCCCACCCTGTGCCTGTACAGGCCAGTGGACAGCTGTGGATGGAGGGGTCTGAACTGACATCAAATATCTCATGACCTTTCTTTAGAAAACGTGGCTCCCTTTTTTATTATGTTTTAGTTAGTCCTTAGCCCTCTTTTGCTTTATCCACTGATAACTGTTTCTCATAGATGTGACTGCTCTAATCTCAGAAGTGTTTCTTTTTTAAAAAATATATTTTATAGATTTTTTACAGAGAGGAAGGGAGAGAGATAGTCAGAAATATCGATGACAGAGAGACATCGATCAGCCACCTCCTGCACACCCCCTACTGGGGATGTGCCCACAACCAAAGTACGTGCCTTTGACCAGAATTGAACCTGGGAACTTCCAGTCCACAGGCTGATGCTCTATCCACTGAGCAAAACCAGTTTTCTTAAAGCTTTCACTTGCTTTGCCACTCACTTCTCAGGTGCCCCAAGATTACTTGAGTATCATCATACTTGTCTCCCTGCCTCCAGTTCATTCTTTACCTGCCCCCGTAGCACCTTTCCTTTAGGCCTCCACTGCACCTCAGTTTAACACCCTCTCCCAGAGTCCAGTGCTGGAGCTCTTCATCCAATCACTGCTTCCTCAGCTCCACTCTCCCCTGCTTTCGTACAAGCTGCTCCTGCTGCCACTCTTCATCTTCCTCACCCAATATGTTCCTACTCGCTTGCTCAAGTCTAGTTCAGATGGGAAAGCTGCCTGACTGAGCCACCAGATTTGTAGTGATCATTCCAGCCCATGAGAACTTTGGGTATATGTGAAGGTACCAGGAGCTTGGGGCACAGAGAAGACAGAGGAACAGTCCAAAGTGGGGTGATTGAATGACATGTGGAAGAAGAACCAATGGCCCAGTAGGGATGAAGACAAGTCTAGTCCTGCTCGTGTTGTAGCAGATGAGTCTGGGCCTGCAGGGAAGGAGTGTGGTGGGAGTGATGGAGGGTGAAATGAGGAATGTGTGGGGAGGACTCCAGTGGAGCACACGAGCTACCTAAGAGGAGCACTGGAAGGAAAGGTAAGTTGCACCAGCCGAAAAGTCTACTGTTATAACTTGTGGGCCTTGGTGACTTGAAATCTGCCTTGGCCTCTATTGGGTTACCTGTTTCAGCAATCAGGTATGTGGATCATTATGGACACCTCAGACTTTTTTTTCTGCTTCCACTGAACATTTCCGTACTGTAAGGGCTCCAGAAAGACGTAGGAAGCTCAGCTAGTCTCTGTGCTAAAGATCTGGGTGGCTGACCTGCACCTCCCTTGGGTCAGGCAGTGTCATGCCCTGTTAGTCTTCATGTGCTAACTATTAACAAATACCCTCCTCCCCCACAAGGTCATCAAAGCCTCTCATCCTAGGCTCTGCCTATACAAAGATTCCAGGGATGCTATGGAACTTTCTCCCTCAGCTACTGATGTTCAATTTGGAAGAGTTCCTCTTCGGAATACCCATAAAGTAGAGGGTCCTTATTTAAATAAATTTAAAAAAACACACACAATTATTTTAGCCATATGCTACAGTTCAAAATTCCCCAGAGCCTTCAAATTGGCAATTTAGATTCCTGACAGGACTCCTGAGTACAGGCATCTTGTCAAGGGATGGGGTAAAGCTTACCAGTCTTTCAGCTCTCTGTGGATTATGGGCCAGCAACACATAGGAACATGAGAATTAAAATAATGGAAGAGACCTGGATCAGGAGGGGTAGGCCTGGACTGGAAGGCATTACACATATGAAAGGGGTATGTCAGAGTTCTTCCATTATTTTAATACCCACATTCCATGATGGTTAAACATAGTTATATATGCACTTACATATACATGTATGCACCTAGTCTATAGATGTATCTACATATGTATATGCATATATAATACAAACAGATGCTGAAGTGTGCTTTGTGCTAAACTTGAGCCATTGACCAGTATACTTTCTTGATGGCAGTGGGTATTGTGAGATCAAAATAAACAAACTAAAAAGAAACAAATATAACTTGCAAAACAGAGCAGTCTTTATCCTCTATGCATGACCAAAGACTCTCTAGGGCAGGGGTGGGGAACCTTTCCTGCCTAGGGCCTTTAGGACATGTATAACATTGTCCACAGGTCATACAAAATTATCAACTTAAAAATTAGCTTCTTATATTTGGTCAAATGTTTAATTAACTCACCCCTAATGCCTTGGCAGGGCCAGACTAAATGATTTTGTGGGCCTCATATGGTGGGCATTCCCCACCTCTACTCTAGGGTCTTGACTACCAAAAGATGAGAGATAAGACAGTGGGTTTCTTGTGCCAGTGACATCACTAGCACCTTCCATCCAGCATGGATCCTGCATTGGAAAGGAGAGTCCCATTTCTGTGCCCTGGTTCCCATTTCTGTTTTTCTCAATATATCACATTCCTTCAAGATGAAGATGTTCTTTTCTCATCTCTGCATTCTTACTGTTAATTACAGAACCTGGTACATAGATGCCCAATACATTTTTTCTTTTGAAATAATTTTTTATTTTTCAATTACAGTTGATGTGCAATATTATACTAGTTTTAGGTGTACAGCACTGCAATTAGACATTTATATAACTTACTAAGTGATCGTCCCAAAATATCTAGTATTCAATTGCTACCACATGTAGTTATTGCCTTACTGACTACACTCCTTATGTTGAACTTGACATCCTTAAAACTACCAATTTGTATTTTTTAAGCTCTTCACCCTTTTTACCCATTTTCCCAGTTCCCTTCTCATCTGGCAACCATTTAAATGTTCTCTGTATCTATGAGTCTGTTTCTATTTGCTTGTTTTTTAAATCTCATTTTAGATTTCATACGTAAGTGAAATCACCAGATACTTGCCTTTCTTTGTCTGACTTATTTTACTCAGCACAATATCCTCTGTACCCATCCACCATTTTATTGCAGATGGCAAGATTTCATTCTTTTTTTTATGGCTGAATCATATTCTACACACACACACACACACACACACACACACACACACACACACAACTTCTTTATCCATTCATCTATTGATGTATACTTAGGTTGCTTCCATATATTGGCTATCTATAATAATGGAGGATAATACGCTAATTAGACTGGATGTCCTTCCAGATGTCCTGATGAAACTGGGGCCCAAAGGAAGCCAGTCTGGTCCCAGGTGCTGGAAGGAAGCCAGTGCAGGCAGCTGGGGGAAGGAAGGCCTACTCTTGTGCAAATTTTCATGCATTGGGCCTCTAGTTGCAAATAATGCTGCAATGAGTATATAGATGTATATATATTTTCTATTAAGTGTTTTTGGTTTATTTGGATAAATACTAAATAAATGGAATTGCTGAATCTTTCTTTGTCTCATTATAGTCTTTGTTTAAATGTGTTTTGTCTAATATAAATTACTAACGTAAATTTTTTTTCATTTTTATTTCATGAAATACATTTTTTTCCATCCATTTACCTTCAATCTCTGTATGTATTTTGATCTAAATGGAGTCTCTTGTGGACAATATATTTAAGGATCTTGTTTTATTATCCATCTAGCCACTGTATGTCTTTTTTTAAAATCAAATCTTTATTATTCAGATTATTACATTTGTTTCTGTTTTTTCCCCCTCCATAGCTCCTCTCCACCCGGCTCCCACTCTTCCATCTATCCTTACCTCCCCCCATTGACCTTATCCATAGCTGTATGATTTTTGTCCAGTCTCTCCCTGTACACCCCTCACTCCTTTCCCCCTGAGAATTATCAGTCCACTCCCTTTCTGTGCTCCTGATTCTATTATATTCATCAGTTTATTCTGTTGATCAAATTTTTAATTCACTTAATTTTTAGATTCACTTGTTGATAGATATGTATTTGTTGTTCATAATTTTTTATCTTTTACCTTTTTCTTCTTTCTCTTCTTAAAGAGTACCTTTCAGCATTTCATATAATACTGGTTTGGAGTTGATGAACTTCTTTAGCTTTTTCTTATCTATGAAGCTCTTTATCTGCCCTTCAATTCTGAATGACAGCTTTGCTGGATAGAGTATTCTTGGTTGTAGGTTCTTGCTATTCATCACATTGAATATTTCCTGCCACTCCCATCTGGCCTGCATAGTTTCTGTTGAGAAATCAGCTGACAATCATATAGGTGCTCCCTTGTAGATAATTAACTATTTTTCTCTTGCTGCTTTTAATATTCTCTCTTTGTCTTTTGCTCTTGGTATTTTAATTATGATGTGTCTTGGTAGTCCTCTTTGGATTCCTTTTATATGGGGTTCTGTGTGGTTCCTGTATTTGTAAGTCTATTTCTTTCACCAGATGTGGGGAGTTTTCAATCATTATTCCTTCAAATAGGTTTTCATTATCTTGCTCTCTCTCTTCTTCTGGCACCCCCACAATTCTGATGTTGGTTGAAGTTGTCCCAGAGGCTCCTTACATTATCTTCACATTTTTGGATTCCTTTTTCTTCTTGCTTTCCCGTTGAGTGTTTTCTGATTATTTATATTTAAAAATTTTTCCTTCATTCTTTCATTCCTCTAGTCTGCTGTTAGGTCTCTGTATAATATTTTTTATTTCAGTCAGTGTATGTTTAATTTCGAGTTGGTCCTTTTTCATCTCTAGTTGGTCCTTTTTCATCCCCTCTTGGGTCTCGCTAAATTTATCCATCTTTTCTAAGATATTCTTGAAAAACCTTATAACTGTGGTTCTTTTTTATATTTTCTATCTTGATTTTTATGTTTCCTATCTTTTTGAAAGTCTAAGTTTCTCTACTCTTCCCCTAAGTTCATTGAGTTTCCTTATAACCAATGTTTTAAACTCTGCATCTGGTAGATTGCTTATTTCCATTTTGTTTCATTCTTTTTCTGGAGTTTTGTTCTGTTCTTTCATTTAGGACATTTTTCTTTGTCTACTCATTTTGGATGCCTCTCTGTGTTAATTTCTATGTGTACGTGTGCAGTGCCTCTAGACTGCTGCCTTTCCAGCTCCCCTGCACTCCCGGATCATAAGAGTCTGGGTCACCAGGATTTCACCTGAAACTGGGATTTAGTGGAGTTAGAAGTGGCACAGTTGGGAGGCTCTGTCTCCCGCCCACTCTAGAAAGCCAGTGGCACAATCAGCAGTCGGTTTTCTGCTTGCAGTGCTGTGGGTGCCACGAGACTTCTGCCCTTTTGCAGCTCCCCTAAATTTTTGTGCTCTTCTCTCTTTTCACAGTCCAAACTCCCCCCCAAATTAGTTTGGGCTGGAACTGTGGTGCAGTGCTGTAAGATAAGGGATTCAATGCAGTTGGTAGTCTCTATCTCCCTCCTGCCAGAAAAAGCCAGCCAGGTACTCCAGTACCTGCTCTCTCTGAACATGCATCTCCATACCTCAGCCTTTTGCAGCTCCTCTGAGTTTCCGTGAGCCCCTCTCTTTCCTTCTAGCTGTAGAATTTCCACTCAGCCATCTTTCCTGTGGTTCTAGATGATGTCTGTTCTGTCTTTTAGTTGTAGTTTTGAAATTGTTGTGCAAGGCAGCAGTGTAGGTGTTTACCTATGCCACCATCTTGGATTCCACTCCACTGTATGTCTTTTGATTGGAACATTTAATCCATTTGCATTTAAAATACTTGTTGATATATGTCTATTGTTTGCCCTATTTCTCTCTTTCTTAAATACATTTCTTATAATACTGGTTTGGTGGTGATGAACTCTTACAATTTTTCCTTATCTGGAAAGCTCTTTATGCGTCCTTCAATTCTAAATGATAATTTTGCTGGGTAAAGTAATCGTGGTTGCAGGTCCTTGCTTTTCATCACTTTGCATATTTCATGCCAATCCTTTCTGGCCTGAAATATTTCTGTTGAAAAATCAGCTGACAGTCTTATGGAGCTCCCTTGTAGGTAACTGATTGTTTTTCTTTGCTGCTTTAATGATTCTCTCTTTGTTTTTTTGTTTTTTTAATTTTTTAATATATATTCTTTTTTTATAGATTGCTTGGGGTAGTATGGACATTTTAATGATGTTGATTCTCCCAATCCATGAGCATGGTATGCTCTTCCATCTGTCAACATCTTCCTCTATCTCTTTTTTCAGGGTCCTGTAGTTTTCTGCATATAGATCTTTTACCTCTTTAGTTAGGTTTATTCCTAGGTATCTTAATTATTTTGGTGCAATGGTAAATGGGGTTGCTTTTTTAGTTTCTCTTTCTGTAATTTCATTATTAGTGTACAGAAATACCACAGACTTCTTAGCATTAATTTTGTATCCTGCTACATTGCCAAATTCATTAATTAAGTCAATTAGCTTTGGAATGGAGTCCTTCGGGTTTATTATATACAGTATCATGCAAATAAGGACAGCTTTACTTCTTCTTTTCCAATTTGGATGCCTTTTATTTCTTCTTCTTGTCTACTTGCAATGGCTAATACTTCCAGTACTATGTCGAACAGGAGAGGTGAGAGTGGGCATCCCTGTCTTGTTCCTATTCTTAGGGGAAATGGTTTTAGTTTTTGCCCATTGAGTATGATGTTAGCTGTGGGTTTATCATATATGGCTTTTATGATGTTGAGGTATGCTCCTTCTATTCCCACTTTGCTGAGAGTTTTTATCAAGAAAGGGTGTTGGATTTGGTCAAATGCTTTTTCTGCATCAACTGATATGACTATGTGATTTTTATCTCTCAATTTGTTTATGTGATGTATCACATTTATTGATTTGTGGATATTGTACCATCCCCACTTTCCTGGGATGAATCCTACTTGGTCCTGGTGTATGATCTTTCTGATGTACTGCTGGATCTGATTTGCTAGAATTTTGTTGAGGATTTTGGCATCTATGTTCATGAGAGATATTGGCCTATAATTCTCTTTCATTGTGTTGTCTTTATCTGGTTTTGGTATTAGGGTGATACTGGCTTCACAGAAGGTGTTTGGAAGTGTTCCTTCTTCTTGAATGTTTTTGAATACTCTGAGGAGGATAGGTTTTAATTCTTCCTTGAATTTTTGGTAAAACTTTCCTCTGTAGCCATCTGGCCCCAAGCTTTTATTTGCTGGAAGCTTTTTGATGACTGCTTCAATTTCTTCCATAGTTATTGGACTATTGAGATGTTTAGATTCCTCCTCATTGAGTTTTGGAAGGTTATATTTTTCTAGGAAAATGTCCATTTCTTGCAGGTTGTCCAATTTGTTGGAATAGAGTTGTTCATAGTATTTTTTAACAATCCTTTGTATTTCCGAAGGGTCTGTCATTTTTTCTCCTCTTTCATTTCTGATTTGTTTATTTGGGTCTTCTCTCTTTGCTTCTTGGTGAGCCTGGCTAGAGGTCCATCAATCTTGTTTATCCTTTCAAAGAACCAGCTCTTGGTTTTGTTGATTTTTGAATTGTTTCTTTGGTCTCCAAGTTGTTTATCTCCTCTCTGATTTTCACTATTTCCTTCCTTCTGCTTACACTGGGCTTATCTTGTTGCTCTCATTCTAGCTCTTTGAGTTGTAGGGTTAGGTAATTTATTACCATTGTTTCCTGTTTTTTGCAGTAGGCTTGTAGGGCTATGAACTTCCCTCTCAAGACTGCTTACACTGTGTCCCAAAAATTTTGTATTGTTGTGTTGTCATTGTCATTTGTTGCCATGATGTTTTTTATTTCTTCCTTGATCTCTCTGGTTACCCAGTTATTGTTTAATAGCATGCTGTTTAGTCTCCATGTGTTTGATTTCTTTCTATTGTTTTTATTATAGTTGATTTCCAGTTTTATGCCACTGTGGTCTGAGAAAATGCTTGATATGATTTCTATCTTCTTGAATTTGAAGAGACTTTTCTTATGACCTAACATATGATCTATCTTTGAAAATGACCCATGTGCACTGGAGAAGAAAGTATATTCTGTGGCTTTGGGGTGAAAAGTTCTGAAGATGTCAATTAATTCCATCTGGTCTAGTGAGTCATTTAGGATTGATGTTTCTTTGCTGATTTTTTGTTTAGAGGATTTGTCCAGTGGTGACAGTGGGGTATTAAAGTCTCCTACTATTACTGTATTGCTATCAATCTCTCCCTTAATACCCTCCAGGAGTTTTTTTATGTATTTAGGTGCTCCTATATTGGGTGCGTATAAGTTTACTCAGGTTATTTCTTATTGTTGGATTGCTCCCTTTAGTATTATGAAGTGGCCTTCTTTATCTCTTGTTATGTCCTTCACTTTGAGATCTAATTTGTCAGATATAAGTATTGCAACCCCAGCTTTTTTTTCATTTCCATTTGCCTGAAATACCATGTTCCATCCCTTCACCCTCAATCTGTGTGCATCTCTTTTCCTGAGGTGAGTTTCTTGTAGACAGCAGATATGTGGATCATGTTTTCTTATCCAATCGATTACCCTATGTCTCTTGATTGGAGCATTCATTCCATTTACATTTAAAGTTATTATTGATAGGTATTTATCTGTTGCCATTTTTAGTCTTTAGCCCAGGGTTCCTTCTTCGTTTCCTATTTCTTTTTATTACAGCCGCCCCTTTAACGTTTCTTGTATTGCTGGTTTGGTGGTAATATATTCCCTTAGTCCTTTTTGTCTGTGAAGCTTCTGATTTCACCTTCAATTTTGATTGAAAGCCTTGCAGGGTACAGTATTCTTGGATTCAGACCCTTCCTTTGCATGACTTTGTATATTTCATTCCATTCTCTTCTGGCCTGATGAGTTTCTGTTGAAAAATCAGTAGCTAGTCTTATGGGGGTTCCTTTGTTGGTAACTTTCTGTTTCTCTCTGGCCGCTTTTAAGATTCTTGCTTTGTCATTGCTGTTTGCCAATTTAATTATAATGTGCCTTGGTGTCGGTTTTGTGGGGTTCATTTTGCTTGGGACTCTGTGAGCTTCTTGGATTTGTGTGGGTTTTTTCTTTCCTATATTGGGAAAATTTTCTGTCATTATTTCTTCAAAAAAGTTCTCTAATCCTTGTTCAGTTTCCACTCTTTCTGGAACCCCAATTATGCGGATGTTGTTGTTTTTTTCATGTTATCCCAAAGTTCCCTTAGGCTCTCTTCTTGCTTTTTAATTTTTTTTTCTAGAAGCTGCTGTACTTGGGTATTTTTTCCTACCGTGTCTTCTAGCTCACTTACGCGGTCCTCTGCTTCTTCTAGTCTGCTTTTGATGCTTTCTATTGAGTTCTTTAAAGCAGTGTCATCATTTTTTATTTCTTTGTGCATTTCTTCATGCTTCTTCTTCATTTCCTCTTGGCTCTCACTCAGAATGTCAATTTTGTCTTTCATTCTTTTCATCCACCTTATGATCATTTCTCTGAACTCTTTCTTTGGCAGGCTTATTTCTTCTTCTATTTCGTTTACTTCCTTTTCTGGTGATACCTGCCTATCTGTCGTATGTGGGCTGTTTCTTCTTCTGCCATGGTTTTTCTTCTCCGGGTGTTTGGTTATGTAGTTCTCTCTCTTACGTTGATTCAAAGGCACAAAGTACAACAGACTCGGTATAGCACACAAGGCACTGAACAGAAATGTATTCACGATGTTAATAATCACCAATAAGGTGACCATCAATGAAAGACAAATTAGGGGTAAGTAGAGAAAGAAACAGAGGAAAATGAGGGAAAAAGAAAGGAAAGAAATGCCAAAATCAGATTGGGAGAGGGAGAAAAAATAAATAACTAAATGAACAAAAAATAAAATAAAATAAAATAAAAGGAAAAGAAGAAAAAGAAAAGAGAAAGAGAAACAAAGTCAGAGAGAAAAGAAAGCAGATAAGAGAGGAAAGGGGAACAAAATATAGATGTCAGAAGGAAACTCCAATAGAACAGTCACTAATCCCAATGAAGGCCAGCAACCAGTACCTAGAGATTAATACAAAATGCAAATAACAACTGGTATCGAGGGACGTGAGGGAAAAGAGAGGTAAAAAAACAAAGCAAGCAAAACGAAAAATAAAACAAGTAGAATAAGCTAAAAAAAGTCTCACAAAAAAGTTCAAAAAATCGATATAATCACTGTTCAGGCAAATAGCAACAAAAGGACATAGAGAAAAAACAACTTTTTGGCTAGTGAAAACATAAAGAGAGAGGTTTGTATGGACTTGTAGTAGGGGATTTGAAATTAGATATATAAGTGGGGTGAAATTTTAACCAGGTAAAGAGAAAGAGTAGGGAGAATCTAAAGTTGGAAAAGGGAAAGAGAAACAAGACAACAAAATGGGGAAAGTTAGGTGGAAAGTGTTGGGATAAAGGTAGAATTGAGTTGGAGTAAAATTATGCTAAAGGAAAGATGAAAATAGAATGTAAAACTCTAATCCCGAAGTATAATAAAGAGAAAACAAAATGACACTTGTTTTTTTCCAAAAAGGTAAAAAAACTATCAGTATTAATACTAGTTGAAAAAAAAATGTAATAATTAAGAAGGTAAAATCCATTGAGGAGGAAAGAAAGAAAATAGTCTTTTAATTAAAATATATAAAAATGAAAAATAAAACATATTTTAAAAAAAAGAAAAAGAAAAAAATATAGAATGGTCATTCATTTCCACTATTATTCTGCTTGGCACTCCTGTTTCCCAATAGGGAAGGTGTTGCAGTTCCCTGTGTTGCACAGTTGACGTTTTAATCTCTTTACTCTTTTGTGGTTATGCGAGAGTCAATTTGTGCTTCATCCACTGGGTGGCAGTGTTTCAGAATTGATCTCTGAGACAGAGCACAGGACTTCTCTGGGCTGTGCTCAGATCCTGCTACTCTGTGGTTCTCAAAACCGGTTTGTGGGGATTTTGCAGCAGGAACACTGTAATAATTCCCAAGCTATCCCTCTGCCTCAGATAAAAATGAGTCATTTTCCCGAGCTCCCCTCTGTCAACAGCTCGGAGAGTTTGCCTCCACACTTGGGGATCATGCCCTGTCCACCTCCGCGGACCTCTCCAGAGGCAGCTTTCCCTCAGCACGGTTCCCACAGTGTGTGCGTCTCTGTTCTGAGGGGCTGGAGACCTCTCCTTATCCCAGGCGAAATCTGACCTTTCTGTGTGCTGTGTCTGCGCCGATTGGGGAGTGGTGTTCTGGGTCCCCCGCTGTTCGGTGAGTAATTCAGCCACAGTGTTCAGACTGCTGCAGACATCCACCTCCCTCGGCAAGATGGCATGGTCTCCCCATTCTCGCTGGTGGCTCTGGCCGACAAAAACCCCGAGGCAGTGGGGCTGCCTGGCCAGGAGAGCCCCTTCCAGCAGTTTCCCACCTTCTCCTGGAGGATAACTGACTCTTACCTTGCCAACAAACACTCCCCGTGCGACTCTCAGCTGCTCTCTCTCCCTCTGCCCAGGGACGCTCTCTCTTTGTTTTTAAGCTTTGTCATTTTAATTATGATTTGTCTTGGTGTGGGCCTGTTTGGATTCATCTAGTCTGGGACTCTCTGTGCTTTCTGGACTTGTAAGTCAATTTCCTTCACCAGGTAGAGGAAGTTTTCCATTATTTATTCTAATAGGTCTTCAATACCTTGCTCTCTCTCTTCTCTTTCTTGCACCCCCATGATGTGAATGTTGGTACACTCAAAATTGTCCAGAATCCATTATGTTATCCTCATTTCTTTTTCTTTTTTGCTATTCTCATTATGTTATCTGTTTTCTTACCTTACAAATTGCTGATTTCATCTTCTGCTTTATGTACTTTATTGCTGTTTCTCTATAATGTGTTCCACATTTCTGTTAGTGTATTCTTAATTTCTTACTGGTTCTTTTTTATATTTTCTATCTTGATTTTTATGTTTCCTATCTTTTTGAAAGTCTAAGTTTCTCTACTCTCCCCCTAAGTTCATTGAGTTTCCTTATAACCAATGTTTTAAACTCTGCATCTGGTAGATTGCTTATTTCCATTTTGTTTCATTCTTTTTCTGGAGTTTTGTTCTGTTCTTTCATTTAGGACATTTTTCTTTGTCTACTCATTTTGGATGCCTCTCTGTGTTAATTTCTATGTATGAGGTAGAGCTGCTAGGTCTCTTAGTCTTAATAGAGTAGGCTTATATTTTAGGTGTCCTGCAGAGCACCTGATCATATCAGCTGGGCACTCTTCCCAACCACCACCCCATGTGGGCTGTGTACACATTCCTGTGGTAGTTGATCCTTGAATGCTGTTGGCATTTCATTGGGAGGGGTTTACTCCCAAAAGAGTGGCCACTACCACTGTGGAGGTCTGCTGTGCAGGAGCTTGAACACACTGAGTAGTACTTGTTTCAGTGGGACTGTAGTGCTACTTAGGCCACCCCTGGAGTGTGTCACTCCTAGAAGTGGTTGTATGGTGCATCAGTGTGGTCTGAAGTTAACCATCAGGTGGCTGGCTCTGGGACCTCCTAGGAAGCAAAAGCTGAGGTTAGCACTACTTGTGCCCCACCAAGGGCAACTTATCATGAGCTACAAAGCAATCTGATGATAGCTACTATTTGTGTTGGGCTCTGAAGTGTCTAGGAAAGGTTAAGCTGTGACCAAGGCTGGCTGCTGCTAGAGATGGTGTCGCCTACTGAGAAGTATGGGGCACACCAAGGCCAGATGCTACTTGTTTGAGATATTTTAAGGAAGTTTGTAGCAGGAGAAAAGACAGGTAATTTGTATGGAAAAAAAATTCCTGGAAATGGCTTGGGTGGGACCACATGTTGGTGGGAATGGGGTCTCAGAGAATCATCAGGGTAGGGCCCACAGTGTTAGGTGAATGGAGACTCAGATGTGGTGCTTGCCTGCTGGCTCTGTGGAATGGGAGCTCAGAAAAGAAAGAATGGCCTTTGACAGCACTTCTTCTTGGGAGAAAGCTGTCCTTTCACCCCTCATCCTGATACCACACAATTCAGTCCCTCCTTGTATGTCTCTGCTGCCTTTTGATCTACTGCCCCAGTGCTTGAGCTCAGAGCAAGTGAATCCCAGTAAGCCCATGTGTGGGCCCTTTAAAAGGAACACCTGGGACCCTAGCAGTCCTGTGTCACATTCAACCACAATTCCCATTGGTTTTCACAGCCAGCAGTTATGGGAACTTCTCTTCCTGGCACTGGAAACCTGGAATGCCCTCCTGCTTCCCTGGGTCTAGCCTGCTTTCTCTTCCTGTATTTCTCTTCCTTCCAGCCTTCCTTGTCTTGGATGCTGCTTCTAAGTTCCTGAAATACATTCTCCCTTGGCTTTGATAGTAATTCTTTTCAGTTTTCAGGTCCTCTTTGTGGTATAAGTTTCAGAGCCACAGGGCTTATTCTCTGCTTAGTTTCTATTATTGGGAAAGAGTGATCTCTTGTCTCAGTTCTGCTGACTCCAAATGAAGTCTGGACAAGAAAATTGGTGGTAGTCGGGGAACTTCTAACATGAGCTGTGCTTAAAAATATTAATTTTTATGAAAATAAATTGTGTTGTGAAGGCCATTTCGCTTAGTTTTTGTCGTTCAAGCTTAATAAATGATAAAGACATGTAAGGACACAGTTTTCCCTCCTTACTCTAGGTTTCATTTTAAACTGTCTATGATTAACAGATGGCAGGGAATAACTGATTTCCAAACCCAAACCCTCCCAGTCCTCTTTTTCTAGAGCAGAGGAGAGTAGACTAAGCCTCTCTGTGTGTGAATTGGATAGTCATTAACCTTAAGGTTACTGGCTGGATCACACTGTGTACTTTAAGCAAGTAAATGTTAGACAGGAAGTCACTGTCCCCTGATCTCTGCGCTGCCGGCTCTGTGCAGGTGTAGGGAACCTAGACTGCACTCTTAGAAATGTATGGCCTGTGAACAATGGGTTGTATAAAGGGAAATATGTACATCCAACAGCTGAGACTCACTGGGGATTGTGGGGAGTGATTGAGCTTCCGTCTGGCAGCTCAGGGTCTGCACATACTGTATGTCTAGTTTACTTGTCCTGTCTTGCACAATAAAATTCCTCAACAAGAATCAACAAATAAATTAATGGGTAAATTGATTAAAGCCAGTCTCTTGCTATCCTCATGCCATGGTGATTGCTTTTATGAAAATAATATGGTAAGCAAGGTAATTAACAAATTTGTGAACTTTTGACAAACATCTTTCAATTAAAGATTGAAACAATATAACTCAAGCTATGAGCATTCTGTTAATAATCTCACCTCCAGAGACTGAATTTGTCCAGGGAAACCTGTGGGGAAGAGCTGATCACACAATACCTTAGAATAGCGCTTGCCAAACTTTATTATGTACTTAGACCATCTTAGGGATCTTGTTGAAATGCACATTCTGATTCAGAGGACTGAGAAGAGGCATGAAATTCTGCATTTTTAATAATAAGCTCATAGGTGGTGCTGATGCAGAATCTGCTGGCCACTGGACCACACTTGAGTAGCAAGGTTATAGAAGCAGTTTACTAAGGAGCTCTCAGCAGGAAGTGGGGTGTGTGGAGTGGGGTTTATCTTTCCTTCTTGAGGATATTTGGTGATGCCTGGGGGAGATTTTGGAGATATACTGCTTTCATACAGAGGCAGGGGTCAGGAATGCTTTCAAATACTCTTCAAAGCACAGACAGCCTCCACCCAAGTATTGTCTGGCCTCAAATGTCATTCGTGCTTTGGCTTAGAACTTTTACTATAGGAGAAAGAACACAAATTTGCAATCTGGTTGACTTGTAGTCATTCTATGACCTTCCCACTTTACTGCTGTAACCCTTACAATACTCTCTGAAATTCAAATTTTTTTGGATAACTACCTACAAGGATCAACAGAGTGCCTGAACATGCAGTAAATGTTCAGCAATACTTGTTATCAATTAAAGTAAGGTAAAAAAACATCTTCCTTAGAGACCTATTGGAAAGTAATTTCTGTTATTAAGGACTTATTATTGTATATAGATATAGATATATAATATTTTGGATATTTCAGAGATACTTCAGATTATACAGATTGAGCCAGGGGCATAGACCATCTCTAGAGAGTCCCTTGAATCTGTAATGTTAGATTTCAAAGAAAAAATGGTGCTTCAACCCCCACTGAGAAATATTCAATACTCTCTTTTTGCAAAGTGAATGCTAGTGGTAAGGTGACTGAGAGAGAGTGGTGCTGTACTTTGACCATCCTAATGGCAAGAGGGTTTCCTCATCTGCAGGCACCCAAAAGCAGAATTCTACTTTTGGGATTTCATGAGCTTTGCTTAGTTTGCTCTCAGAACAGGAGAAAAGCTTTCCCAATAGGGAGGTCCAAGCAAGGGTGGTGAGGCAGAGGAGGCTGAGAGAGCCCCCTCTTTGCACTGGTACATATGCACTGCAGGGGACATCTGCAGCTGTTTTCCACATATCAGAATGCTTTCCATGTGTTCTTCTCCTGCATACCCACTGTACAAGCCCTCTGCAGATCACAGAAACAGATAAACAAACACACATAGACCCTAGCCCTGGCTCCTGGCCCCCGGCGCCCACATACTGCCCCATTTATGTCTCAACAGATGAGTCTTTCTGCTGACTGTTTGTAAAAAGAAAAACAACCAACTGCTACAGCTGGAAAAAAATGTCTCTGTTTTAGAGTTTTTATAAAGCCCTTTATCATCCCAGCAGGAATTGGCAAGGACCTGGCAGGATGCCAGAGTGCTCACTAAGAATGCTGAGCATCTGCTTGACATATTAGTGGAGGTTTCAAGAAACAACTATGCCTCTCTCTTGCCAAGATGTCTGCATGATGTTCTTAGGACCTAGAGATTGTCTTTTTCTCATTCCTCTATCTTTTAACATGCTATTCTCAAGAGAGAGTTACTCTAAATTAGATTCTTACATTTGCCTTGCATGGAGACCATTAGATCAGTTCCTATAATACAGTGGTAGAGTAAAAAGATCAGGGATTTGGGACTGAAAGATCAGGGGGACTAACAGGTCTGGCACATAGTTATACTCAAGGCTACGACTTATTATACCTGACTGGCTTCTAAGCCCAATTGGCAAGGAGGCCCCCGGGGCTTAGTATTAGATAGACCAGCCTCCAGTCCCAGAGCCCTCTCCCACTGGAACCATGCAGGACACACCTAGCTCTCTAGCAGCACATAAAGTGCAGCCAACCAGGAAGCTCATTAGTGACTCATTGAAGATATTTTGTGTTGGGGGCTGATCATATGGGCAGCCTCTCTCTGGAATGGATCAAAATTTAATATTTCCAGAAGGAAAGCAGGTGCTAAGCATGAAATATGTGGTGGGAACTCTCCTGATATCTGAGTTCCTAGCCAATGTCCTACTTTGCAAGCAGGCGTTTTCAAAGATGACAGTTAAGACCTGGGATGTTGACTATTTTCTGCTGTGATGGTTCCTCTAACTCAGTGGTCAGCAAACTCATTAGTCAACAGAGCCAAATATCAACCGTACAATGACTGAAATTTCTTTTGAGATCCGAAAACCGATTTCTGTGCATGGGCCATGAAGTTTCAATCGCATTGTACGTGCACGCCCGCACGTGGTGTTTTGTAGAAGTGTCACACTCAAGGGGCCAAAGAGCCACATGTGGCTCACAAGCCACGTTTTGCTGACCACTGTTCTAACTCTTCTCCCTGGGACAGTGAGCCATCAGTAGGAGTCCAGAGCTTCAGAGCTGTGACAAGGTGCCTTGAGGCCCACATTTCTCTCACAAAGGTAGAGGCAGCTGGTGCTCAGCATGCTGCCTGGAGCCTTTGAAGATGCAGGTCCTGGGAGAGCACCATGATTTGCAGGAATGGCAAGTTATGCCAAAGCAAAAACAGTCTCTCCTCAAAACCTTCTCTGTCTATGAAATCAGCTGCTCCATTTTCTTCTTTGAATGAAGAACAATCAAGGTTTTATCTTGTAAATCAGAGGGTTGTTTGGAAAGATGGCAAGTAAGATTGTTTCCCCTTTTTGGTTTAAGAGCATGTAGGAGTCTTTCTTCAATTCTTTCTTTGAAATGGAAAGATTTTCCTTCCCCTAGAATATGTCTTAGCATATTTTCTTGTTATTAACTCTGTTCAGCCTCTGACACGCCTCTCAATTACTCATCTCAGATCTGTTTAGTATTTTCTTTTCAATTCTGCAGCTTTTCTTCTATTAGATCTATTGTTATTGATGCCCATCTTTGGGAATGTTGACCATTTGGAGGTTGAACCTCCATGTTCTGTCTTGTCATTAATTTCCTAACCCACTCATTTACTTAGTCAGGATTTTTTAAATTAATTCAATAAACAGTCCCAAATGTTCATACCCACTACTGAACTACCAGACACTTGAGAATGAAAAATAACTCTTAGTCAGTTGGGCTGCTACAACAAATTACCACAATTGGCAATAACACTTTGAAGACTAAAACATCCAAGAGGAAGGAACCAGTAGGTCCAGTATCTGGTGAGGTCCCCTTCCTGGCTTGCAGAAGACTATCTTCGCCTCGTATCCTGGGGGAGAGCAGAGAGAGCTAGCTAGCTCTTTGGCCTTTCCTTATTCTGACACTAACCTCATTCACGAGAGCTCCACCTTCATGACCTAGTTACTTCCCAAAGGCCCCACCTCCAAATGCTACCCATTTGAAAGGAAGTTTCTGCACACAGTTTTGGTGGGACACACACATGCTGTTACTTACAACAACTAAGGTGTATTATTGGAATTTAGGTCCTCAATAGTGAAACAGGTACACAAATCCCCAGAACAAGGGTGGCTTTTAATGGACATCTGCCCAATGCCCAGAGAATACCAAGGATGTAGTGCTCTGAGGAAATGAGGAGGTTGTCTGGGACTATTTTAAGTTTATCTTTTATGTTGATTTGGTTCTCTGCAGAATCACATTTTACTTATTCCAATATTGTTTTTGTTTGGTTTGTTGTGGTGTGAGTGGGCTTACATTTTGTTCTTTAATGCAAAGATTTTGTGCTTTGTATGATGTGCTGATCGCCACTCTTTCTTACTTATCATAAGGAGCTGCTTTAAAGATCATTTCCAGCTTTCATGGGTTTAGTCCTAAAGGAGAAGTCAGTGGGAGAGGCCATTTTTCTCTCTATTTCTCTATACTTGGACCTGGAGATGTCCTCACTCTGACCCAAAAGCAGAAAGCAGACTAGGTGGAGGCTTGAGTCCTTGCACTCATCTGTTGAGTGTGACCAGAAGCATATTGTATTGCCTGGGATGGGGTCTGGAGAGTTGGTTCTGGGAGTTTAGAAGAGAAACTCACAGGGACTTAATCACTGTCTGGCTGCATGAGAATACCCCAGAGCACAGCTGGATGCAAGGTGGGAGCTGCTCCTGACACCAGTCCAAATGTCTGGGTACCTTCAACTGGCTCCTGGACCCTCTGCAGTAGCAAAGACCAGGTATAGGATTTCTCCTATCAATTTGGAGTCACGGCTGAATACAGAGATAGCTCTCCAGTGCTAAGGATGTGGCATGGCTGAAGGGGAAAAGGTTATGTGCTTTCCATTCCTGCAAGCTGTTGATAGTCCCTATAATTGCTGCTGTGACTGCTATTGCTGTTGGAAACTCCTTGAATTAGATGATTTAATGGTAATAATGATGAGCATTAGAGGGAAATGATTCCTTGTTATTTATCTTATTCTGCCATCTCTTTGGAATTCTTTCACTAGTTTATCTTCAAGTAGAGGTAATTGAAAATTAATTTTGTCATAAAAATAAAAGCCTTCTTAATATAATTGGAGCCTCCAGAGAGGGTCTGCTTAGCTGAAAAAGCAATCCTCACTGCTTTCCAGTGGTATTTTGGAGGTTATTTCAAAAGATGTAGGTAGAGAAGTTGATGGACCTCTATTGACTTCTTACCATCCATTAGGTGTTGGGATCAAGTATCTGCCTGTGGTATTTTACTTGACCCATAAAACAAACCCACAAATGAAATGACAGTATCTCCATCTGGCAGAGGTGAGGGTCATGATCTGTGCTTGAATGATGTTTAGGAGTTTCATTGGCTTCTGAGCTAGTCACCTGGAAACATAGTAATCTCTCCAAGGTTAATTTACTGCTCACCTGCTTTCCATTTGCTTCTTCTGGTTGTGGGTAAAGGCCCTTCTTCATTAGGGCTTGGCTGGTCACCGAGGAATAGGTAAACAAGAGCCTTCCCATCACATCACCTCACCCCACCCTAACCAAAGCTTCATCCCTGACAATCCCATCATCTTCTTGGTACTGAATTGTAGGTAGGCTGGGTTCAAAAGGAAGGCACACCACAATATGCTATTCATCATTAACTCTCGTTTTAATTACTCACCTGGATCTGTTCTCAGGTATCACTTTCAGATGTTATAAGTGCATTTCTTTTCCTAAAGGAAGTTCTTTAACCCAGGCATCCTTTGCATAGATCCTAAAGCCTGGGCTGTGCACTGCATTATGGGTGTGGGTATCACAAAGCAATAAACTCTATCTAATTAATAGACTGATGTCTTTTTTCAAGCAGAGCCACCCAGGCTGCCTGCTGCCATTTTAGATCTAATTCAGACTATTTATATGAATGGGAGCAAGTCCTAAAACTTTTAGTTCTCAGCCATAATTTGCCCTGATCGGGCCCTTTCCTCTCTCACTGGAGTTCATTGAGATGAACCTTCCAATTACTTGGGGGAAGTACCCAAAGGCTATGGAGGCTCATTGGGCAGTGGGCGATGGGCAGTAGGCAGTGGGTGGTGGGGCAGTGGGCAAATGGGGAGGTGGAACAGGTGGGACAGTTGGGGAGAGGGGAAAGAAGGGCAGGAGGGGCAGGTAGAGTGGGTGGGGCAGTTGGGGAGGGGGAAGAAGGATCAAGAGGAGCAGGTGGAGTGGGTGGGACAGTTGGGAGGGGGGAAGGACGGGCAGGAGGGGCAGGTGGAGCAGGTGGGACAGGTGGATGGAACACCCAGGGCCTCAGATTGAGGAGCCCACATGCATGTTAACTCCAGGAGCATGTCTGAGGGAAAATAAGCAAGAGAGAAAAATTTCCCTTCAAATCAATTGATTCCTCAGCAACAACAGGAACATCGAAGTTGCAATGTGGCTGGAACTCTGGCTCTGGTATGAGCCCTGGCTCTGTCGTGGGTGCGGGGAGACAGGAGACACCTGCAAATGAGAGTTTCCACCATTGCAAGCCTGGATTTTTATTATAAAAAGAAACAAAACAAAAAAGCTCCTAGAATGACAATTTACAAATCTGGAGGGGAAGATAGAAATAGTGGAGGTTTTTCCAAAGATGGTATTTCTTGCTGAGACAAATTGTCAAATTTTTCATTATATCCATTTCAAGACAGGCATTTACCTTTCCAGTGACTATATATCTCTGTAATGTGGTTTGCCTCTTAATTACTCACAGAATTTGCACTTAAACCAAGTTAAAGTGTGCTATCCCATCTACTTTTCCTTAAGCTTCTCACAGTGGTCTCCATGGTAACCAGTGGGGTCCCGGTGTCTGGCTGGGCAATAATGGCTGCTTCTGCTGGCCTAGGGGCATCTCCATTGCTGATCCTTTCCCTTCACTTCACTAAGGACAGTGAATGGAAGGCAGCAAAGAATCCACTGATCCCACTGGCTTTCTCTAGAAATGTTCAGCTGTAAGGTTTACTTTCTATGATGAACCCTTTAGGATTGGTTATGGGTGGATTTCTCCCCATGTTGTTCATTTGGATTGCTCCCCCTCAGCTTCACATAAATGAACAGATTAAATCTGATGTCCATTCTCCTTGGCTGTCCCACAGACCTTAGCACAGACCCAGGCCTAGGTTCCTTCTCTCCTGCGGAGCTCATATGGCCCAGTCTCTGATAGGGAAACAGAGTGGCCCCAGGTAAGTATCATTAAAGATAGTCGCCATGGGGAATCATAACAGGATAGGGCCAACTACACTAAACTAAGAGGAGCTCCTGGAATCCTAGTCTGACTCTGCAACTCTGGGCAAAGATGGTTCACACCCTGGGCAAAGCCAACTCACACCAAGGACAAAGATGGTTCACACCCTGGACCCTGGGCAGAGTTGGCTCCACACTGGGCAAAGATGATTTACATTGTGGGCAAATCTGGCTCACACCATGAGCAATGCTGGTTCACAGCAAAGTGAAAGAGGTGGCTTTGTAGTGGGTGATTTTCTTAGATCCTTTGAAAATGAAAACACCTGTTTCTAAGATCCCTCTTTTCTTAAAGAAAAACAGATTGTAAACAAACAAAGATGCAGCATGGCCATTTGGACATAAGTGAGCTAGCACAGCTGGTCCACTACTGCACGATGTAAGTAGGCAGATTTCTCCAGGCGCGGGGGTCCTCAGCCCCTTCCACGAATCAGCCGATGCTGCATGGAGGCTATCGCTTTCCATAGCTCACTCCCGGTTCTAATTACTTCCTTATTTGTTTGTCTTTCTGTTGAAACTAAGAGAAATTCAACATATAATATGTCTAGAAAAGAAAAAGATGAGGGGCAATGTATTGATTGATGTAGCTAAAAATATCAGTGAAGAGTGGCCTTAAAAGGGTAGACCCTGGGCTCACGTGCAGTCATGTGGACAGGTCAGCATATTTTTCACTTTTGCTCTCCTTTGTGCTGTTTCCACACTCAGATGCAAGATGGTAGTCACAGTGCCTTCCTCCTAGAGACAGCAGGGAGAAGGGATGGCTTCTTCCTCACTGTGGGCTTTGGACACATGACTCAGGGAGTCAAGTGGAGTTATATGTCCACATTAGATCCAGTCATTAGACCAAGGAGATGGAGAATCAGGACTGGCTTCCACTTGGCCCCTCTGACTAGCTCTGGCAGGTAGGATGGGAACAATCCACCTAAACTACATGGGACAGAAAATCAGACACCATGGCAAGAGATACAACTACCCCTGTTTTACTTATTTCACCTGTGAGTCATTTTCCTTACACAAGTGAGACAGCCGATGCCAAGGTAATGATATTGCAATGCTGTGGCAGAGCCCAGGGACACTGTGCTTCTGGGCCCACTCCTTGTAATAAAAGCCAGTGTCACAGTAAAGTGATTTGTAATCTTTTTGCTTGTGGAGGTCCTTGCCTTTAATCTGTAAAAATGGTGGCTTTGTGTGAAACCAGTAAAACAAGGTGTACAGCTAATAGATCATGGTTTGAACCCCTGTCTTTCTGACACCATAGTTCATTTTCTAGATACTAAATGTTCATCCTCAGTTTTCTTCTGGCTCCATTGTGGAGATCATACTCATAAAACATTGAGATTGGGTTCCTTAGAGTGTGCTAACTTTAATATTGTGAATCTTGCATGATGATTATTATTTCTTTAATTGCTATTATAGTTACATTTTTCAATATGTCTGATCAGTTATTTTCTTGCTTGCTGGTGATTTAATCAACAGGTCACCATATCTTTTTCTTCTGTGCTTGTGGCCCAATTTCTTTGAAGCTAAGAGATGGAGACAATTTCCATGGTTACCTAGTTAGTGAGGGGGAGAGCCAGAATTAGAAACTGAGTCTCCTTTTTTTATTTCAGTTATTTCAATCTTTTTGTTTTTGTGATTTATTTTCTTTTTGCAAAGCTCAGACCCCCCTGAAGAATAGGGGGAATCCCAACTATTCACATTGTGGAATTCTTTATGGTCCTCATGGAAAAGCTAAGTGAGGTGGTCGGAAGGAGGCAGCTGAGCGCCTGGGGAGGCTGGAGGGCCTCTTTATCGTTACCACAGAGTCACTGGGTCCACCAGACCTCTCTGCTGGCCCTACTCTGCTTTGCTTTTCAGAAGCATTTCTGAAATACTCTGAGGAAGCAGAGCTTTTAGTTTCCCCCTCCTTCACTGACCCCTCACTTTTCGCCTTTCCCTGATCTGTCCACACTTTAGGATGAAGATCTGCTAATCTGAGTGTCTGATCCTGAAATGGGACTGGTTGCTGGTGGGCAGCAGTGATGGAGTCTGCCCTGGGTGTACACAGAGGAGGTTCACTGTTGCAGAGTATTTAGAAATAATACCAGCATGGAAAGTCAGTCTGCTTTATATTATACTCTCCATGCCTAAACTCAATGTCCCTGACAAAACCCTTCTCTCCATGGGGCTGCTCCCCCTGCCACCCTACCCGACTGTACCATGCAGGTCTAACAACATCCATGGAGAGGCTCTGGAGCGTGGAGAGAAATGTCCAATGGAGGCTTTCAGCGTTGTCGAGTTCCTCTCCCCTTCCACCCACTGGCCACCACTCCTCTCCCCTCCCCGCATCTCACCCACAGGTGTCTGAGTAGCTCAGTGGGAGCGGTCTAATTCTCCTGATTTGTACTGGGATGACCTGAGCTCCCTCCAGGCCATCTGCCTCTTCCAGGCAGCTCCCAGCCAGAGCAACTCAGCAGTGGAATCTGGGAAGCATGATGACCAGACTGAAAATATGGTTGTTGCCCAGCAGCACTGGGCAGCGACAGAGAAGTGAAGTGAGAGGAAGGTGGGCACTCTGAGGGGGCACAGGGGCCCTGCAGAGGGGGTAGAGTCAGTGAGAGAACAATCAGGTGAGTGTGGATGTATGGGGACTGAAGAAAGAAGAGAGAAAAAAGAAAGTGTAAGGGTCTTGAGAGTGTGAGCCCACCCTGTGTTCAGCCATCACCTCCTGCATAAACTGTGCTTCTCCTTTCTATCGTTTGCCTTCAGCATTCAGTTCTACTCTGGCATTCAGATTTCCAGTCCCAGTCGGTGGTAGAGAAGTGCTGCTGGCTTAAAAAGAAAGCAGGGAACTTGCTGATACCTTCAGCCTTGCCGTGTCTTCTGGGCTTCACCTGTCCTCAGCGAGTCTTTGTTCTTCATGGAGTGACCTCAGCACCCTGACCTGTGACAATGGCTTCTTCTCTTCCAAAGTATCCTCAGGAGGAGGGCAGCCCCCTGAAATAGGACCTGAAATAGATGTTGGCTGCACCCTGAGCTTTTTTGACAGAAGAGGGAAAACTTGTAAGCCCTTATATCCCATCTTTTGCAAAGACCAGAGAGCTGGGCAGAGGCTGGGGAGTGGGGTGCCAGATGGACAGCATCTCCACTGCGGGTTAGGAGACTTGCTCTCTGTGGCTCCCTGCTTCCTGCTCTGACACTGAAATGTCATTTCCTCAGTTTTGGAGTCATCTCTGAGGGACGTCTTTAATGAAACATGTGCTGGGCCTCTGATCTCCAGGTCAGGCTGTGTTTTCTGAAATACCCACCTGTGTCTGAAGATTGTCTTAAGTGAGAGAACCCCAAGGAGCTTCTGGGAGTGCCGAGGGCTCTTCCTCAGGAGGTCTGTCTGCCTCTGGGCCTGCATGCGGAATGTCTCTTAGAAAACTGGACTCTTGTGTCCCTGGTTGTTGTGGGAGAGCTCTGTGGAGAGTGCCTGTAGCTTCAGGCCAGGCTCTAGCATCTCCCTCAGGATTCTGGGCAAGAATCTCCCTAGAGATGTCTGTGCTGACCTCCTAGGTGTGGTGGATTCCTTCTATGGATCGCCTGCATTTGCTGGCCTCCTGAGATGCATGTATGGCGCTGGTGCTGTCAGTGACCCTGGAAGGGTGAGGGTGAGAGCTGGGTGGAGGCTCAGTCCCTGATTTGTTGATCAGAACTTATCCTGATTTGTTGATGACAGTTATTCTGACAGGTGTGAGATGGTACCACATTGCTGTTTTATTTGCATCTCTCAGATGATTAGTGACTTTGAGCATGTTTTCATATGTCTCTTTGCCTTCTGTATGTCTTCTTTCAAACAGTGTCTATTTAGGTCCTTTGTCCATTTTTTTATTGGATTATTTATCTTCCTTTTGTTAAGTTGTAAGAGTTCCCTGTAAAATTTGGAGATTAAACCCTTATTGGAGATAACATTGTCAAATATGTTCTCCCATGCCGTGGGCTTTCTTGTTTTTTTTTTTTAATTAAATCTTTATTATTCAGATTATTACATTTGTTTCTCTTTTTTCCCCTCCATAGCACCCCTCCACCCAGCTCCCACCCTCCCTCTGCCCTTAGCTCCCTCCCATTGATCTCATCCATAGGTGTATTTTTGTCCAGTCTCTCCCTGTACACCCCTCACCCCTTTCCCCCTGAGAATTATCAGTCCATTCCCTTTCTGTGCTCCTGATTCTATTCTATTCACCAGTTTATTCTGTTCATCAAATTTTTAATTCACTAATTTTTAGATTCACTTATTGATAGATATGTATTTGTTCATAATTTTTTGTCTTTTACCTTTTTCTTCTTCCTCTTCTAAAAGAGTACCTTTCAGCATTTCATATAATACTGGTTTGGAGTTGATGAACTCCTTTAGCTTTTTCTTATCTGTGAAGCTCTTTATCTGCCCTTCAATTCTGAATGATAGCTTTGCTGGATAGATTATTCTTGGTTGTAGGTTCTTGCTATTCATCACGTTCAATACTTCTTGCCACTCCCGTCTGGCCTGTATAGTTCCTGTTGAGAAATCAGCTGACAGTCGTATGGGTGCTCCCTTGTAGGTAATAAACTGTTTTTCTCTTGCTGCTTTTAATATTCTCTCTTTGTCTTTTGCTCTTGGTATTTTAATGAAGATGTGTCTTGGTGTGGTCCTCTTTGGATTCCTTTTATATGGGGTTCTATGTGCTTCCTGGACTTGTAGGTCTATTTCTTTTAGCAGATGTGGGAAGTTTTCAGTCATTATTTCTTTAAATAGGTTTTCAGTATCTTGCTCTCTCTCTCTTCTTCTGGCACCCCCACAATTCTGATGTTGGTACGCTTGAAGCTGTCCCAGAGTCTCCTTACATTATGTTCACATTTTTGGATTCTTTTCTCTTCTTGCTTTTCCAGTTGAGTGTTTTCTGCTTCTTTATATTTCAAATTTTTGACTTGATTCTTGCCTTTCTCTAGTCTGCTGTTAGGACTCTGTATAATATTTTTTATTTCAGTCAGTGTATGTTTAATTTCTAGTTGGTCTTTTATTATCTTTAGTTGGACCTTTTCCATCTCTAGTTGGTCCTTTTTCATCTCCTCTTGGCTCTCACTAAATTTATCCATCTTTTCTAGCATATTCTTGAAAAACCTTATAAGCGTGGTTTTGAACTCTATATCCAGTCGTTTTTTTTCCTCCATTTCTTTTGTTTGTAATCCCTTATCTTGTCTCGGCATTTTCACTATGTCGGGGAAACTTCTGTGTTGAATTCAGCCTTGTGAAACCAGACTTGCAAAGCCACAGAAGCCTCTGTTGAGCTTGGGAGGGGTGGAGTCTCAGGGCTTAAGGGACCTCCTTGCCTTCCAGTCGGCCCCGCCCTCCACGGCCCCTGAGTCTCACGTTGACTGGGTAATGGCTGGAGCGGTCCTTGTGCACGGGCCCACAGTGCCTCTAGACCGCTGCCTTTCCAGCTCCCCTGCGCACCAGGACCACACGAGTCTAGGTCTCCAGGGTTTCGCCCAAAACAGGGGCCCAGTAGACTCAGAAGTGGCACAGTTGGGAGGGTCTGTCTCCCTGCCACCCACTCGTGAAAGCCAGAGGCACAATCAGCAGTCTGTCCTTCGCGTAGCGCCGTGAAACCAGACCTCCGATCTTTTGTGACTCTCCTAAATTTCCGTGCACCTCTCCCTTTTCACAGTCCAAACTCACCCCGTATGAGTTTCGGCTGGATCTGGGGTTTAGTGTCGTAAGATAAGGGGTTCAATGCCGTTGGGAGTCTCCGTTTCCCTCCTGCCAGAGAAAGCCAGCCAGGTACTCGGGCACCCGCTCTCTCAGCGCGTGCGTCTCCGTACCTCAGCTTTTTGCAGCTCCTCTGGGTTTCTGTGAGCCCCTCTCTTTCCTTCTAGCTATAGAACTTACACTCGGCCAGCTTTCCTGTGGTTCTGGATGATGTCTGTTCTGTCTTTTAGCTGTAGTTTTGAAATTGTTGTGCGAGGCAGCAGTGTAGGTGTTTACCTATGCCGCCATCTTGGATTCTCTCTCTTGTTTTGTTGATGGTTTCTTTTGCTGTGCATAAGCTTTTTATTTTGATGTTTATTTTCTCCTTAGTTTCTATTTTCCTAGGAGCTGTATTGGTAAAAATATTGCTATGACAAATGTCTGTATCTTGCTGCCTTTGGCTTCTTTTGGGATTTATATGGTTTCTCATCTGACATTTAAGTCCTTTATCCATTTTGACTTTATTTTTGTGTATAGTGTAAATTGTTGGTCTAGTTTCTTTTTCTTTTTTTTGCATGTATTAGTCCAATTTTCCCAACACCACTTATTAAAGAGACTGTCTTGATTCCATTGTATGCTCTTGCTTCCTTTGTCAAATATTAATTGTATATAATGGCTTGGATCTATCTCTGAATTTTCTGTTTTGTTCCATTGGTTTATATGTCTGTTCTTGTGCCAGTACCAGGCAGTTTTGAGAACAATGGCTTTGTAGTATAGCTTGGTATTTGGTATTGTGATCCTTCCAACTTTGTTCTTCTTTCTTAAGATTGCTGCAGCTATTCAGGGCCTCTTTTTATTCCAGATGAATTTTTGGAGAGTTTGTTCAAGTCTTTGAAGTATGCCATTGGTATTTTAATGGGGATTGCATTGAATCTATAAATTGCTTTGGGTATATGGACATTTTAATGATGTTAATTCTACCATTCCATGAACACAGTATATTCTTCCATTTGTTTGTCTTCCTCTATCTCTTTTTTCAATGTCCTGTAATTTTTCTGAGTGCAGGTCTTTTACCTCCTTGGTTAAATTTATTCCTAAGTATTGTAATTATTTTGTTGTATTTTTTTTTAGTTTATCTTTCTGTGAGTTCATTATTCATGTTAAAAAAGTCATAGATTTCTGGGTGTTAATTTTGTATCCTGCTACATTGCCAAATTCATCTATTACTTCTAGTAGTTTTTTGATGGAATCTTTAAGGTTTTCTATGTACAATATCATGTCATCTGCAATTAATGATATTTTACTTCTTCTTTTCCTATTTGGATGCCTTTTATTTCTTCTTCATGTCTGATTGCTAAGATTAGCACTTCCAGTACTATGTCAAACAAGAGTGATTAAAGTGTTCATATCTGTCTTGTTCCTATTCTTAGGTGAAATGATTTTAATTTATGCCCGTTGAGTATGATGTTGGCTGTATGTTTGTCATATAAGGCTTTCATTTTGTTGAGGTATGATCCCTCTATTCCCACTTTGCTGAGAGTTTTTATAAGAAAAGAGTGTTGGATTTTGTCAAATGCCTTTCTGTATTAATTGATATGATTATGTGATTTTTGTCTCTCAATTTGTTTATTTGATATATCATGATTATTGATTTGCAGATATTGTACCACCTGGAATAAATCCCAAATGGTCATGGTGTATGATCATTCTAATGTAAGATTAGAAAATCTGGATCATATTTGCTAGAACTTTTTAAGGATTTTAGCATCTATGTTCATGAGGGATATTGTCCTATAATTCTCCTTTTTTGTAGTGTCTTTATTGGGTTTTGGGATTGGAGTAATGCTGGCTTTGTGGAAAGAGCTTGGAAGTATGCCATCCTTTTAAATTTTTTGACTAGTCTGAGGAGGATAGGTTTTAGTTATTCTTTGAATGTTTGGTAAAACTCTCCCGCGAAGCTGTCTGGCTCAGAGCTTTTGTTTGCTGGGAGGTTTTTGATGACTGCTTCAATTTCCTACTCAGTTATCACCCTGTTGAGATTTTTTTATTCATTTTTTATTATTATTCTTGATTGAGTTTTGGAAGGTTGTATTTTTCAAGGAATATGTTCATTTCCTTTAGGATATTTAGTTTGTTGGAGTTGTTCATAGTATTTATTATTATTTTTTTTTAATCTTTTGTAATTTTATAAGGTCTGTTGTTATTTCACCTCTTTCATTTCTGATGTTGTTTATTTGGGTTTTCTCTCTTTGCTTCTTTGTGAGCTTGACTAAAGTTTCATTAATCTCATTTATTTTTTCAAGAAACCAGCTCTTGGTTTCATTGATATTTTGTATTTTTTCTTCTCTATTTCATTTATTTCTCCATTGATTTTTATTATCTCCCTACTTCTGCTCATTCTGTTTTTTTTTCCCTCTCTTTCTAATTCCTTAAGTTGTAGAGTTAGATAATTTATTATCAGTTTTTCTTGTTGTTTGTTTGTTTGTTTGTTTTTTAGGTAAGCCTGTAATTCTATGAACTTCCCTCTCAGGACTGCTTTCACTATGTCCCATAGGTTTTGGATTGCTGTGTTTTCACTGTCATTCATTTCCAGGATATTTTTAATTTCTTCTTTGATCTCTTTAGTAATCTAGTCATTGTTTAATAGCATGCTATTCAGTTCCAAGTTTTTAAATTTTTTTTATTGTTTTTGTTGTAGTTCATTTCTAATATTATGACATTGTGGTCTGAGATGATGGTTGATATGATTTCAATCACCTTGAATTTGGAAAGACTTTTCCTGTGACCCAATATATCTTCTATCTTTGAAAATGCCCCCTGTGCACTTGAGAATAATGTGTATTCTGTAGCTTTGGGGTGAAATTTTCTGAAGATGTCAATTAAGTCCATTTGATCTAGTGAGTCATTTAAGATTGCTGTTTCTTTGCTGATTTTTTGTCTAGAGGATTTATTCAATTATGTCAGTGGGGTTTTAAAGTCCCCTACTATGATTGCATTGTTGTTAATCTCTCCCTTGATATCTTCAAGAAGTTTATTAATATATTTAAGCGCTCCTGCATTGGGTGCATATATGTTTACCAGGGTTACATCCTTTATTGTATTGATCCCTTTAATATTATGAAGTGTCTTACCTTAGCTCTTGCTATGGTCTTCACTCTGAGGTCTATTTAATCAGATATAAGTATTGCTACCCCAGCTTTTTTTTTCTCATTTGCCTGAAAGGTATTTCAGTATCCCTTTACTTTCAGACTGTGTGAGTCCCTTGTTCTGAGGGGGTCTCTTGTAGACAGCATATGTATGGGTTATATTTTTTAATCCATTCAGCCACTCATTGTCTTCTTATTGAAGCATTTATGCCATTTACATTTACAGTTACTATTTATAGGTACTTGTTTGTAACCATTTTTATTTCCTGTGCCTGTGATCCTTTCCCCCTGCTTTTCCCATTCTTTTTACAACAGTCCCTTTAGCATCTCACATTGCTCACTTGGTAGTGATAAACTTTCTTAGCCTTTTCTTTGTCTGTGAAGGTCCTGATTTCCCCTTCAATTGTAAATGATACCCTTGCTGGATAGAGTATTCTTGATTCAGTCCCGTGATTTGCATTACTTTGTATACTTCCTTCTATTACTTTCTGGTGTAATATGTTGCTGTTGAGAAATAATTTGATAATCTAATGGGACATCCCTTGTAGGTAACTTTCTGTCTCTTGAAGCCTTTAATATTCTCTCTTTGTTGTTAACATTTGCCATTGTAATTACGACATGTCATGTTATGGGTCTTTTTGGGTTCATCTTGTTTGGGGCTCTCTCTGATTGTAGGACTATTTTCTTCTACAAATCGAGAACATTTTCTGACATTATTCTTCCAAATACATTTTCTAACCCTTGCTCTTCTTCTTGTCATTCTGGAACCCCTGTTATATGTATGTTGCTTCATTTCATGTTGTCTCAAAGCTCCTCAGGCTCTCTTCCTGTCTTTTGACTTTTTTCTCTATTTGCAGATCAGATTAGGTGTGTTTTGCTTCCCTGTTTTCTAATGCACTATTTTAGTTCTCTGCTTCTTCCATTCAATATGATGTGGCCTCTGTGGCACAGCCAGTGCTCTGGCAGCGAGTATAGTAGTAGCAGGGGCTGCACAGCTATGCAATCCCAGTCTGCCAGCCTGCAAAGGTCCTGTGAGATCTAGATGTCACACACACACACACACACACACACACACACACACACACACACCACATGCACACACTCTCCTTTTCCTACCTCACTCGCACTCTCTTCCTCACTGCAATTCATCAGCTGCCCTCCTGGAGTCCCCTGAAGGTTTCATTTTAACTTCACCTCCTTAAAGGTCCTATCTCCTACATGCAGTCACACTCCTAGGGCCGGGGGTTAGGACCTCATCCTAAGAGGACCTCATCCTACGAATGTTGATACACAATTCTCACATGACAATATTATTCTCATGCTCTGGCAATTTCAAATAATGGCAGTAACAACATTTTCTTCTTTTCCCCAAATATTTTTGTGTGATTTAAGTGGTAAGCAGTTGATCTGTTATTTTTGAATTTTTATTTCTTAGACTCTGATAAATATTACATTTAATAATGAAATTAATTTAGAGAAACACAGCAATTCCTTTAACCCTGGTACACTGCTCAGCTGCAAGAGTGAGTCTGTAAATTAGGAAACCACGTGAGCTCACATTGGATCCAGTTCCCATTCAAGTTTACAGCCCATGTTTCTCCACACCTGAGCTTCAGTGTCCAATTAGATCTGAAGTATTATTTTAAACAAACAGAACTCGAGTTACTTTAGTTGAAGTTTATGGTTAAATTTTAAAACAGTGAAATAAATAGTTATCTTATTCTTATGTCCAGAAATTCATAATTAATTGAAATTCAAAGCAAAATTTTCATTGTCTATAATTTCTGGTGATTATTATTCTCATGACTAATTCTGAAAATAATTGTCACATAAAGGATAGGAATGTTTTTTAAAATATCAGTTCATAATGGTCTTTAGCTCCAGGGAAGCATTTGACATTAGAGATTTGGAGGGAAAGGGGAAGGAAGTCCACAGGTGGGTGAAGGTAAACTGCAACAGCCAATAGCTCAGTCCAGGCAGTGGCCTGGGGTTCAGTCCTTAGGCATCACATGCACATACACAGACGTACACATGCACATGCATACCTGCACATGCGCGCGCACACACACACACGTGTACATGCACTCTTATACACACACGCACACAAGCCAATACATGCACGGCAATGGAAGGGCCAAGCTGAGGGCCATGTCCATGAGGCCCAACACAGGAATATGTAGGATTCCTAATGGGAGTCCACTTCCCACAAAGACGCACAGCAGAGAATCAGATGATCTTGTAGCCTGGGGAGATAGAGCCCAAGGATCCAGGGATATTCAGAGTTTAGGGTCTCAGCAGGGATCACAGGACTGTCAGTGTCCCCCAAAGCACCCAATGTATCCAATGCTCTCCAGCCTTTGGCTGCCCCTGCAGGGCGCTCTGCAACCTGGTCAGCAAACAGGGGCAGGTCTTTGCCCAGGAGCTCAGTATGCAGTGGAATAGATGTGAACAGTTGCTGTTTACTTGGCACCAATGCCCCTCCTCTGGGCAGGAGTGTGGGGATGGTTGGTAGAGAATGTTCATGGCTTTAACCAGAGCATCTGTCACCCAGCATGTCCTTCCAAATGCTATTGAGTATCCAGCCAGGACCCATGTTCATCAAGTCCCAACAAGCCTTGTGTTGGATGGGCCCAGACTGCCTTGGGAGTGGGACAGTCAGAGAGTGAAAGCTTGGAATGGAGCTCAGGGAGATGTGAAGAGCTGTGATCATTGGGCAGCCCTGTACAGTGCTGTTCTGGGCTAGGTTCCTGGCCTTGTGGGTAGCTATGTTAGTGTGAGTTCCCATGTGCCCATGAAAAGCAGCCCGGGATAGTGAGCTGCTTCCATTGGGCACACACAGCAGGCAGGGGATGGGGAGAGGTCACCATCAGAATGCACCCACTGGGTGGTTCTTGAGATTAGCCTCAAGGATGGAGAGAATTTTAATTCAGTCAAGAGAGTCAAGAGCAGGGAGGCATTCTGCATACTCAAAGTTACATAATCACAGGAGGCAAATGCCTGCAGAGAAAGTCACAGGTTCCTTGTGTGAATCAGGGGCTGGTGATTATCCTTGTAAGTTAATGCTGTGAAGCTGGCTGACCTGGCCCTCCACCTCTGCTTCCCCAGGAGGAAGCGGCCGGCAACCTGTGAGCTCTGAGTTCTGGGTCCTCAGAGGCCTATGCCCTATGCATGGCTGCCCTGCTGCAGAGATGCATGCTCCTTGGAGCAGCTGGCAGGACTGTGGCTTCTGCAATCACCTTGGTGAGGGCAGCAGTTAAAGTGCTGAATTAAGCTCAAAGCCTTAGCTCCGGTCTGTCCTCTGATCTTGGGGTAATTGTCTTCAATTACTTCAAGAGATTTTTAAAAAAATGCCCCAATGAGAGGCAGGAGGAAGCTGAACCTATCACCCTACTAAGGTGGGATGTGGAAGAAACAATGGGCTGAAGGGAGTGGGTTCATTCCTGAGCAAATTGAAATCAGCCAATGGCCAAACTCCTGGCTGTGCTCATCACGCTACCAGGACAGGTCTCACAGGAGCCTGTCTTCCCAGGGCCCACAGGACAGCCAGATCCCTCTGCTACTGAAAATTTTCCCTTAAAGAAATTGTATTTTAAAAATAACATTATTTTAATTCAAGAAATATGTGCATTGTAGAATCTTAGGAACACATACACAAAATAAATATATATATATAACTCTCAACAAAAATCAATGTTAAGATTTTGGTGTTAATCTTTCCAATCCCTTTACACACTTCCTGCTGCACACACATACTCACTCCACACACACAGATACCCTCACACACTTACTTTGCACTTCTGGTTTGAGCGATGTAATGGGATGATACTGTTAGGGATCCACTCATAACTCACACACAGACCACCTTTGTGATTGGAGACACTGTAGACCTGCATTTTCATGCCCTCTGGAGCTATTGGCACAGAGGGAAACTTTATCCCATGAGCCCCAAATCATAGCTACAATTCTGATGGGGGCCTGGTACTGGCCAGGAGCCTTGACAGCTGGAGCAGGCTTCCAGGGCCAGATGAGGCCACACGTGAGCTCTGTGGAGAGGACAGCCATGGGAAGGGCATCCCAGGGGCAGGGAACAGCAGCCCCACCCTGAAGGGGTGACAGGTGGGAGGGCAATGTGGCCAAAGCAGGGGAGTAGGATGTCAGAGACACCAATCAGAGGGGAGGTCAGGGCCTTGTGAGTCACAAGAGTGTTTTAAGTTATATGGAGCTGAATCCAAAAATGAATTTTAATCTAAACCGTTTGTTTCATAATCTTATAAATTGTCCTAAAATGTAGCTCTGACTGCTATATGGAGAACACGTTGTAGGCACATCAGAAACTGAAGCCCTTGTGTAGCCAGCAGCAATGGGCTGACCTTGGTCAGCAGCTCAGGTGGAGAAAGCCATGTCTCTGAGATAGACTTTGGTGTGAGTGGTAAGTTTAACTTAAAGTTTCTAAAAGGGTGTGATATTTACTGATATGGATTAGGTTGGGCAAAGACTAACTCTAAGTTACTTTCTTCTTGGGGGAGGTGGGAATGAAGAAATGGAGAGGCTGTTTTGGGCATTTTTTGTTTGAAATACTGAGGAACACCCAAGTGCCCTGTCTAGGAGACCATTAGATCTGCTCGTGTGAAGTTCGGAGAGGCTGAGACTGGATATATGAAGGGAGACTGGCTTGGCACTGGAGGGAGAAAATGGGGTGTGTATTGGCAGAGACCCTGGGAGCAACCTTACAGTTGTCCAGAGAATGAAAAATTAGTGAAGGTAGAAAAAGGAGAGGCCAGTGGGTTAGACATGGGGGGATGAGAACATGGCCTCATATGGACAGAAAGAAGAGTGTCCACCTTTCTTGGACTAGATGCTCTAACTTACATTTGAATTCTGCACAGAATGTCAGTGAATAATGCACCTGAAGTTGTTGGGATGCTTCCCGCTCTCCTTATTCACGTGTGCACACCTGGGTTGGTGACTGTTTTGACTCTACAACATTTTTGCTCTATTAAATAAGGATGAGATAGATAAACATAATACCAGTAAAGTTTGGTCTATACATGATTAATTTTGAAGGTGGAGTTTTAGAAGCAGTATTGTAAAATAAAAATTAATATTCATAAAATGTTAATACTTATGCATGATGTGTTTTACATGCTTTTCTATAGATATTAAGTTAATTAAATTGTATAATTTCATTATCAACTTGCTCGTAGTCTAACAAAGCCAATTGGAAAATAACAAAAAGGGCTTATTAACTGCTATTGTGTGCTAGATGATGTGAGGGGGAAGCACTGAGGTTAAGGCATCTCCTCAACCCTCAAATGACTTATTTTGTTGTAAAGATTTGAACCACATTATTTTTTTTTACAATTGAATATCTCTAATAATTCCTTTCAACAGTGTTGCCTTTGTCCATCCCCCACTCTCTGCACTCCCTCCATGATGGGTACACTGTCTCCTTTTTGTTCTTATCAACTTCCTGTCTTCGCCCACGTTTATTAGTGACATCATTCACTTGTCCCTCCATGTGGGCTTAGCTCCATTAGGGGTCCATTTTCTGCAGAGTGGACATGACATTCTTTTTAAACATACAGCACTAGGCAGGGTACTCCCGAAGCCCAAAGCCATGCTGCTACATCTCTAAAGCTTTGTTAGCATAGCAGAGAGTAAATGTTTGTGGAAAGGGATCAATATACATCTTGCCTATTAACAAATATAATAACTGTCATATAACAGTTACAATCATTTCTCCAAAGTGCCATGCTCTGTGCTAATCAGATTATATATAAGATACTAGCTGTCAAATTAACATTGTAATTTGAATGACATCTCAATTTTTAAGATAAGGGAATCCAAGCTTGCAATAAAAAACTGTCTTCATTTTAGATGAGAAAAGTAAAGAAAGAAAATATATTATTTTAGGTATCACTGGTTCTCTAGGGACAGAATTCAACTAAGATCTGCCTGACTCTAAAGTTCATGTAATTTATTATCACACACCTGGCTTGCACACATACAGAAAGTATCAGCTACACTCCTCCTATTAAATGGTTAGAAATAAAATAATTTGTGAAATCTTGGATTACTATAACCTCATTTCACATTGTTTAAAGGTCAGAATATTTTTCCATGAAGAGAGAGGTCACTCTGTACTGTTTTATACGTGAATAACAGCCACAGCAATGGAGCTCCTGATGGGGCACTAGTCTGTTTCCACCAAAAGCAACCATTCCCTTTCTCGTCACCATCATGGTGCCCACACCCTGCCCTCTATTGTAAGGACTTACAGTGCTAGGTATTTTTAATATATTTTATTGATTTTTTACAGAGAGGAAGGGAGAAGGATAGAGAGTTAGAAACATCGATGAGAAAGACACATCAATCAGCTGCCTCCGGCACACCCAAACTGGGGATATGCCAGCAACCAAGGTACATGCCCTTGACTGAAATCGAACCTGGGACCCTTTAGTTCACAGGCTGAAGTTCTATTCACTGAGCCAAACTGGTTAGGGCATGCTGGGTACTTTTGAGGAGAACAGAGCCACATCCTGTAGGACTCCTGCCTGCAGGACATGGAAAATAGCAATTCCATGCAGGTAATAAGTAATGCACAGCACTCCTCTGAAGAAAACTATTTAGGTTTCTCCAGAGAAATAGAACATATAAGACACACATACACATGCACATGATAAAATAACCATGAAGTTGTTATTTGAGCCTCATAGACTTGGGGACTGTTTGTTACTGCAGCATGTCCTAGTTTGTTCTGACTGACTCACTGTTTCCTCTTCTGCCTCTTTGTTCCCTTGAGTTCTGGTCACCTCAACCCCAACTTTAATATCCATCACTCCATGCCATATCCTCTTGGCCACTTTTATCTTCACGACCTGGGGACCCTTCTGGCATGTGGCTGGAGGGAGGAGCCATGTTCTGCCACATTATGCTTTATTTTTTTCTTTTGATGCCCTGTCTTCTCAGGATTGCTTTTGAAATTTGAAGAGGCTCTAGTAACCTTCTCTGAGGCTTACTTGCGGAGCTCCGATGAATAAAAAATAGTATCTGGAGAAATAGAAACACACTGTTTAATATATTAAAATGTTGTTCCATTTCAGGTACATTTTTGGGACCCTATAACCACTTTATTAAGCGATTCTTTCATGTTGAGGCCTTGGATTAAGTTGAAAAACACTCTAAGGACTAACTAGCCCTTTTCACTTTATTTTTGCAAGGGCTGTCAGAACGTTACTGAAGACTCATTCAGTTGATCTCATATGTTGAAGATACTCAGGAGAAATTCTGAACAAATGGTCATAATTTTGAGCAATTATTATTTTTTAATACTATGGATACTCTGAGCTATGCAAATAATTACATGTGAATCTATCCATCTATGCATCTATAATTAATAAATAATTCTCAGTGTACATATAGTAAAGCAAATCTTGCAGTAGGATTGGATGGGACAGTCCTATTTCCCAGTGTTTGGAGCACTGGGATTGTCCCAGAAACAGGGCCAGTAGATTTTCAACTTTCCCATTGTAGGAGGAAGTGCTTTTCCAGACTTGACCTTGAGCCTGCTTTTCAGCAACTTATACGGAATAGAGGCTGCTACAAGTGAGTCCCGGGATTTCAGTGTCCCCTATTAAGAGTAACAGTTGACCATGGAATTATCCCAGGAAATCATGTTGATGCATCAGAAATCTAGTTCCAATAAAGTGAATCAATCATGAGAATATCCAGATCCTTTTCCTGAACTCTAGCATCAGCATTTCTGGGTGTGGTAGGTTTGTAACAAGCTGATAACTTGGAGAAGCCGAATTCTCTTGTCACTATGCTTCTGGTTGGAGGATGGGCACAGGAAGACCCTTGGGCAGTTTGGAGGCAGAAAGAAAGGAGCAGCTGTCTCACAGCTCACACAGGTGGTTGCCTATCAGTTTACTCACCTGTGGGCCTGAGGCTGCAGGTGAGCCTGCAGCATTCCACCTTCCCCTTGTCTGACTCCTGGGCTAGGTGTGCCCTTAGTTCTGTAACAAAGGGCTCCGACCGCTGCAGGGCACCCACACCGCTATAGTTCTGTGGTTGAGCGCTAATGGGTGCTCGGTCCACGTAGCACAGCATAAGGAATCTCATGGTATGGCTGCATAAAGTCTCTTCTAAGTTCTCTTGAGCAGCTCCATCCCCAGGATATTCTTTTTCTCACAGTTGTGATGTTCCACATGGAGCATTTCAGTTCTGCCTCATGGCTTAAATTCGCATGATTCCATCAATGCAACAAATAGGTACTGAGCACCTAATATCTAATATAGCTCAGTCATTTATCCAGTTCTGGGAATACAGTGATGGATGATGCAGGTAGATATAGTCTACAGATAATTGATAATGCATGGTGGGAAGTAACATGGTTTCATGATGGGGAATGAGAGAGAATGACTTCTACTTTCTAGAAAAGACCGGAAGTCAGGGAAGACTTGGGCGGTAAGTGACAAGTTCATCAAGCTTTAATATTTTTTGAAATAGAAAAATCTAGCAGAGCAAGATGACCCTACTAAATGAAGTAGGGTGCATAGGAGGAGGAGCTGGTGATAGAGTGATTGAAGATGCTAATTCTCTCTTATCCGTGAAGTTACCAGTTGCTAATAGGGCAGCCAGATAGAGATGTCCAGGTCTAGGAGAGATTGTGGGTTTGAAGTAGTGATGTGGATGCTTCCAGTACAGGGTGAGAATGGAGTCATGAACAAGGACCTCAACTCAGAGGCAAACGGCAGGAACCACAGACAATCAATGTGATTGTAATTCCTTCTTGTGGCTCAAAGGATCCATGCCCTCTCATTCATCCCAGGGGTTTACTCCCAGGTTCAGACTCTGCTGGCTTCATGTCTTGTCTCATGCTCTCTTAGTGCCCCAGATACAAGGGACCCGCCTGTGCCTTTCATTTGTAGACCATGGGAATGTCCCTGTACTCAATGCTCTGCGCTAGCAGTGAAGGAGAAGGAAGGTCAGCCCACATTTATGGACTTGGCATTAGTGGGTCTACTGTTATTTGTGCCCATCTTGAATCCAGTCATATGTTCTATTGATACTACCTCCAAAAGGTGCCTTGGCTGCTCCAAGAGTCATTACTGCTGCCCTGGTCTAAGCCACCATAACATTTCAGTGGGATTTTACTATGGTCTTCTCACCATCTCCCTGCTTCTGAGTGTGGGCTCCTATGATTAACTCACTACATAGCATAAGAATGAACTCTTGCTATTTGCAACAACATTAGAGGGTATTATACTGAGTGAAATAAGAGAAAGAGACATTCTTTATGGTTTTACTTATATGTAGAATCCAAAAGCAAATGAAACCAACAAAACAAAAAGAGAATAATAGAAACCAAAGGCAAAGTTACCATAAGGGAGGGGTTCAAGGGATGGGTGAAAAGTGGAAGGGGAATTTAGTCAATGATATTGTAATTTATTATGGTAACAAGTTAATTGCCAGAATTTGTGGGGTATAAAGGGTATACCTTTTTATGCTTTTGTAAGGTATAAATATATCAAATTATTGTATTGTATACCTGAAACTAATTTAACCAATATAATATTATATACCAACTGTACTTAAATTGAGAAAAAAACTTATGAATTGTTAATTCCTGGAATTTTCTATTAAGTATTTTCACCCTGTGGCTGATTCTAAGTAATCAAAAACTTAATTTAAAATATAGATCTGCTAATTTCCTTCCCCTGCTTAACACCATATGGTGGCCTCCCTCACACTTAATATTCATGTAGTTTTAACTGTGGCAGGAAGGCCTTGCACGAGGCCCCCTGCCTCTCAGGAGCTTCAATGTCTCCAAGCCTGAAGAGCAAATGCTTGGCCACACTGGACTCCTCTCTCTTGGAGTAAACTGCTGCCTCCAGCTCAGGTCCTCATGGCTTGCTGCAGGACCTGCACAGCCTCTTCTAGCTCATGGAAAGGTTTTCTCATTCATCAAATCTTGGCTGAAATGTCTCTTCCTTAGGTGAACTGTACCCTATCTACCCAATCCAAGGAGCCCAACACCCACCAAGCCCACACTTTCATTGCTATGCTTTCCACCACGAACCTGAGGGCCTTGTTCATGCATGTGTCCCTGTTGATCTGCTGTGCTGCACACTCCACAGTAAGTTTATGAAGACACGCATGTGCCTTTCCCTCCCGTGTGTCTCCATTGCTTGTTCAATGTTTGGCATACAGGGCTGCTCAAAATTGCTGCCATTGTATCTGCTGTTGGAAGGTAGTGGGGTGTGTGTGTGTGTGTGTATGCACGTGTGTGAGCAGCCTTCCCCATGACTGAGGAAGATTTGGTTTGGTAGATTACAAGAATACAAAGAGACTCATGTCGTGGAGAAAAATATATTATCAGCTTGGGTTCTACTATTTTCATATTCATTCTGACTAAGACATGGCATTAATGATTTTCATTTGGAAAGGCAGCACAGTACTTCTTTCCATTGCGTGATTATCCTCTCCATTTGCTTGGTGACTATTCAGGTTTTGCTTCCCTTCCCTCTATTTTCAGTTCCATATCTACAAGAACCTAAATTGTTATTTGTTTTATTCAGGAGAATTTCTTTGCTGGTCACCTGTAGGCAACTTCCCAAGGGCTGAGCCGCATAGCAGAGTCACTGTGTCACAGATCAGGCTTGGATTCCCACAATGCTATAAATTGGATTTTGCCAGAGCTTGTACTTGTTGGAGTGTTTTAAGCCACAGAAGACAGGAGAGGAAATGCAAACTGCCTAATATCAGGGAGCAGATTCGTTGGGTTAGGTCACTGCTCTGTCATTGGCACCCTGGCTCTATCACACTGTTCTCTTGGCTTTGCTTTCCTCATGGTGTTCACTTGACACCAGGAAACTGCTGAAGCAGGCCCATGCTTTACTCCTGTATATGCTAACACCCACTGAAGAGTGAGCCTTAATGTCTAGTGACATTTTTTTTAAGATAAGGGGAATTTTAAAAAGTAAGTTCTCTCCACTCCCAGATATATCCACTTATGTCTCATTGGACTGAAATGGGTTTCTTGCTAACTTCGGAGCTAACTTCTGTACGGCAGCAGTAGGCAAGGGTGTTTTTGTAGGCTGTGACAACTCTGCATTGGGCTGATGTATGGGGAGTTGCCTGTTAGGCCCATGGCCCTGGAGCAGGGGTTGGGCTGAACTGTCCAGAAAGAAAACAATTAGGGAGAGGAAATAGATACCAGGTAAACTGACAATAGTTTGCAACAAAACACAGAAGAATATAATCGTGCTAACTTTAAGGATGCTCCCAGAGACCGAGATAATAGATGCTGGAATGATGTACAATGGGGAACAACACTGTCAAGGGAAATGTTCTATCAAACCACCCAAATGTCTCCTCCTGCTTGTTAAGGAGTGTGCAGCACAATGCCACAGTCTACTTTAAAAACAGCAAAATTCCAAGTCTAGATGGGCTTAATGGCCTGTCTCCCCAAGCAGTGGGCACCATCTCCCCTGCTGGTCAGAGATGCCTGCCCAAGGACAGGAAATACTAGGCCCCCTCTAGAAAGTTCCTTTCTTTGGGGCAGTGCCTGGAAATTGAATTCCCAGAAATGACATACAAGTTAAGGATTCCCCATTCAGGAACACACTTTTCAAACAACCAAACACAATGGCAAATCTTAGGTTTCAGCTTTGAAAGCCATTGATTTCTTTTTAAATTCTTAATTATCTAAAGGATTACATAAATCTCCATTTTCTCCCATGGACCTATCCCTAGCTGTTCCCACCCCCAGCACATGCCTCACCCCCCTAGTGCAAGAGGGTACGGGAGAGGTTGAGGGTGCCCCCCTATGCGTGAATCTCGTGCACGAGGCCTCTCATATTTATATAAAAGAATCAATAAAATTAAAAATGGTCAAATATGAAAATAAATATAGAATATTTTTTCTTATTTAATGAAAATTCCTTTGTAAGAGAATTGACTATTTAAAGCAAAAAAAATATATTATGTATTTTATGTAGAAGTAAATTGTGTGACAACAATAACAGAAAGACCATGAGAAAGCAGATGGAAACATATTGCTATAAAGTTTTTACACTCTATGTGAAGAGCTATGAGGTTTTTTGAAGGTAGGTTGTGTAACAGAATGAGTCCCCACAAGATAGACCACAAGGACTAATTGAATTCAAACAGGCATAAATTTATTACAGATTCGAATCTGGGCTCAAATCTTAGCTGACGCAGCAGCCTGGCAAATGCCTGGTAAGAGCCCCGATGGAGGGGCAGTTCCTCTTTTATATTCCTCCCTGGCCAGTTCTGGTTGGCTCCTATTGGGCTTGGCAATCTTTGATTGGTTCGTGGGACACAAAGGACTAGCTAACCCAGGAAATTCTGGGTTGGGTTGCCTGTCCTACTTAGCCTGCTGGACTCGGGATGTTGCGGTTTTGGGCAGTTTGGTCTGGCCACAAGATAAGAGGAAATGTTGCGAGCCTAGCTGTAGCGGAGCAAGTGTTGCAAGCTTATCTATAGGGGATTCCTTGGAGGTTAGCTAAATGTTTCTACATTAACTATTTATCTCCGGACTGCTTGCACAGCCGCAAACCACCACAGGTTGTGGGAAATTAAAAATGCATACTGTAAACCCCAAAGCAACTACTTAAAACACAAAATGAATATGGATAGCGAATAAGTCTACTAAAGAAATAAAATAGTAAAAACTATTATGTGTGAACATAAGCATATACACACAAAGGTTATAATTGTAAGTTTTACATATTTAGAAATTTTCCAAATATAGAATTTCAATGAGTGAGGAGCACATTTGTTAAAATATCAAAATAAATATCTTCTCGTTCATGTGTAGGCACTGATGTTTGACTCCTGGAATTATGGAAATATCCAAATTCAATTTCTTTAAATACCTCTACATAATCAGAATGAAAAGTGATACTGTGATTAATTATGCATAACTAATTATGACTTTTTTCATTTATTTTGTTTTGGTTTGGTTTTTTATTGTGTTACATGTATATATATATATCTCCCCATTGCCCCCCACTCCCAGGCATAGCCCAACCCCTCAGTGTCTTGTGTTCATTGGTTATGCTTATATGCATGCATACAAGTCCTTTGGTTGATCTATTATCTACACCACCTCTTCTTAACCTTCCTGCTGTAAGTTGACAGTCTGTTTGATGCTTTACTGACTCTGTATCTATACTTTTGTTCATTAGTTTGTAATGTTCTTTATTATCCACAAATGAGTGAGATCATGTGGTATTTCTCCTTCATCGACTGGCTTATTTCACTTAACATAAAGCTCTCCAGTTCCATCCAGGTTGCTGCAAATGGTAAGAATTCCTTCTTTTTAATGGCAGCATAGAATTCCATTGTGTAGATGTACCATAGTTTTCTGATGCACTCATCTACTGACAGGCACCTAGGCTTTCTCCAAATTGTAGCTATTGTAAATTGTGCTGCTATGAACACAGGGGTGTATAAATCCTTTCTGATTGGTGTTTCTAATTTCTTAGGATATATTCCTAAGAGTGGGATTGCTGGGTCAAATGGGAGTTCCATTTTTAGTTTTTTGAGGAAACTCCATACTGTTCTCAACGGTGGCTGCACCAGTATGCATTCCCACCAACAGTGCACAAGGGTTCCTTTTTCTCCACATCCTCACCAACACTTGTCGTTTGTTGATTTGTTGATGATTGCCATTCTGACAGGTGTGAGATGGTATCGCATTGTCGTTTTGATTTGCATCTCTTGGATAATTAGTGACTTTGAACATGTATTCCTGTGTCTCTTGGCCTTCCTTCTGTCGTCGTTTGAAAAGGTTCTATTTAGGCCCCTTGCCCATTTTTTTATTGGATCATTTATTTTCCTTTTATTAAGTTTAATAAGTTGGCTGTAGATGTTGGAGATTAAACCTTTATCAGTGATAACATTTGCAAATATGTTCTCCCATACAGTGGGCTTTCTTGTTGTTTTGTTGATGGTTTCTTTTGCTGTGCAAAAGCTTTTTATTTTGATGTAGTCCCATTTGTTTCTTTTTCTTTAGCTTCCATTGCCCTTGGAGCAGTGTCAGTGAAGAAGTTCTTTTGGCATATGTCTGAGATAGTGCCGCTTGTGGATTCCTCTAGTATTTTTATGGTTTCCCATCTAATGTTTAAGTCCTATATCCATTTTGAGTTTATTTTTGTATTTGGTGTAAGTTGGTGGTCCAGTTTCATTTTTTTGCACTTATCTGTCCAATTTTCCCAACACCATTTATTGAAGGGGCTGTCTTGGCTCCATTGTATATTCATGCCTCCTTTGTCAAATATTAATTGAGCATAGTGGTTTGGGTGGATATCTGGATTCTCTATTCTATTCCATTGGTCTATATGTCTGTTCTTGTGCCAGTACCAGGCTGTTTTGAGAAGAGTTGCTTTGTAATATAGCTTGAAATCTGGTATTGAGATTGACCTACTTTATTCTTCTTTCTCAGGATTGCTGTGGCTATTCACGGTCTTTGGTTCCAGATGAATCTTTGAAGAGTTCTTTCTAGGTCTGTGAAATATGTCGTTGGTATTTTAATGGGTAGTGCATTGAATCTATAGATTGCTTTGGGTAGAATGGACATTTTAATGATGTTGATTCTCCCAATCCTTGAGCATGGTATGCTCTTCCATCTGTTTATGTCTTCCTCTATCTCTTTTTTCAGTGTCCTATATTTTTCTACATATAGGTAGGTCTTTTACCTCCTTAGTTAGGTTTATTCGTAGGTATCTTAATTTTTTTTGGTGCAATGGTAAATGGGATTGTTCTTTTAGTCTCTCTTTCTGTAATTTCACTAGTAGTGTATAGAAATGCCATAGGTTTCTTGGCATTAATTTTGTATCCTGCTACATTGCCTAATTCATTTATTAAGTCAATTAGCTTTGGAATGGAGTCCTTCGGGTTTATTATGTACAGTATCATGTCATCTGCAAATAAGGACAGCTTTACTTCTTCTTTTCCAATTTGGATGCCTTTTATTTCTTCTTCTTGTCTAATTGCAATGGATAATACTTCCAGGACTATGTCAAACAGGAGATGTGAGAGTGGGCATCCCTGTCTTGTTTCTGTTCTTAGGGGAAATGGCTTTAGATTTTGCCCATGGAGTATGATGTTAGCTGTGGGTTTATCATATATGGCTTTTATGATATTGAGGTATGATCCTTGTATTCCCACCTTGCTGAGAGTTTTTATCAAGAAAGGGTGTTGGATTTTGTCAAATGCTTTTTCTGCATCAATTAAAATGACTATGTGATTTTTATCTCTCAATTTGTTTGTGTGATGTATCATGTTTATTGATTTGCAGATATTGTACCATCCCTGCATACCTGTGATGAATCCTACTTGGTCATGGTGTATGATCTTTCTGATGTACTGCTGGATCCGATTTGCTAGAATTTTGTTGAGGATTTTGGCATCTATGTTCATGAGAGATATTGACCTATAATTCTCTTTCATTGTGTTGTCTTTATCTGGTTTTGGTATTAGGGTGATGCTGGCTTCATAGAAGGTGTTTGGAATTGTTCCCTCTTCTTGAATATTTTTGAATAGTCTGAGGAGGATAGGTTTTAATTCTCCCTTGAATGTTTGGTAAAACTCTCCTGTGTAACCATCTGATCCTGGGGTTTTGTTTTCTGGAAGCTTTTTGATGACTGCTTCAATTTCTTCCATAGTTATTGGACTATTGAGCTGTTTAGATTCTTCCTGATTGAGTTTTGGAAGATTATATTTTTCTAGGAATATTTCCATTTCTTGCAGGTTGTCCAATATTTTGGAATAGAGTTCTTCATAGTATTTTTTAACAATCCTTTGTATTTCAACAGGGTCTGTTGTTATTTCTCCTCTTCCATTTCTGATTTTGTTTATTTGGGTCTTCTCTCTCTGCTTCTTGGCGAGCCTGGCTAGAGATCCATCAATCTTGTTTATTCTTTCAAAGAACAAGCTCTTGGTTTTGTTGATCTTTTGAATTGTTTCTTTGCTCTCCATGTTGTTTCTCTCCACTCTGATCTTCACTATTTCCTTCCTTCTGCATACATTGGGCTTTTCTTGTTGCTCTCTTTCTAGCTCTTTCAGTTGTAGGGCTAGGAAATTTATTACCATTGTTTCCTTTTTTTTTTTTTTGCAGTAGGCTTGTAGAGCTATGAACTTCCCTCTCCAGACTGATTTCACTGTGTCTCATAAATTTTGTATCATTGTTTTGTCATTGTTATTTGTTGCCATGATGTTTTTTATTTCTTTCTTGATCTCTTTGGTTACCCAGTCGTTCCTTAATAACATGCTGTTTAGTCTCCATGTGTTTCATTTCTTTCTATTGTTTTTATTGTAGTTGATTTCCCATTTTATGCCACTGTGCTCTGAGAAAATGCTTGATATGATTTCTATCTTCTTGAATTTGAAGTGACTGTTCCTATGACCCAACATATGGTCTATCTTTGAAAATGACCTATGTGCACTGGAAAAGAATGTATAGTTTGTGGCTTTGGGGTGAAATGTTCTGAAGATGTCAATTAATTCCATCTGGTCTAGTGAGTCATTTAGGATTGATGTTTCTTTGCTGATTTTTTGTTTAGAGGATTTGTCCAATGGTGACAATGGGGTATTAAAGTCTCCTACTATGATTGTTGATGTCAATCTCTCCCTTGATATCCTCCAGGAGTTTTTTGATGTATTTAGGTCTCCTATATTGGGTGTGTACATGTTTACCAGAGTTATTTCTTCTTCTTGGATTGTTTCCTTTAGTATTATGAAGTGACCTTCTTTATTTCTTGTTATGTCCTTCACTTTGAGATCTAATTTTCCCGATATAAGTATTGCAACCCCAGCTTTTTTTTCATTTCCATTTGCCTGAAATACCATCTTCCAAACCTTCACCCTCAATTTTTGTGCATCTGTTTTTCTGAGGTGGGTTTCTTGTAAACAGCAGACATATGTATCATGTTTTTTTATCCAATCAGTTACCCTATGTCTTTTGATTGGAGCATTTAATCCGTTTACATTTAAAGTTATTATTGATAGGTACTTATCTGTTGCCATTTTTACTCTTTACCCCCGAGTTACTACTTCGCTTCCTATTTCTTTCTTTTCTTTTTTTTTTTTTTTTACAGCAGACCCTTTAACATTTTTTGCATTGCTGGTTTGGTGGTAATATATTCCCTTAGTCCTTTTTTGTCTGTGAAGCTCCTGATTTCATCTTCAATTTTGATTAAAAGCCTTGCTGGGCACAGTACTCTTGGATTCAGACTCTTCATTTACATGACTTTGTATATTTCATTCCATTCCCTTCTGGCCGGGTGAGTTTCTTTTGAGAAATCAGTTGGTAGTCTTATGGGGGTTCCTTTGTAGGTAACTTTCTGTTCCTCTCTGACCACTTTTAAGATTCTTTGTTGTTGGTGTTTGCCAATTTAATTATAATGTGCCTTGGTGTTGGTTTTTTTGGGTTCATTTTGCTTGGTATTCTGTGAGCTTCTTGGGTTTGTATGGGATCTTTCTTTCCTATATTAGGGAAGTTTTCTGTCATTATTTCTTCAAACAGATTTTCTATTCCTTGCTCAGTTTCCACTCTTTCTGAAAACCCAGTTATGTGGATGTTGTTTTGTTTTGTGTTATCCCAAAGTTCTCTTAGGCTCTCCTCTTGCTTTTTAATTTTTTTTTTCTAGAAGCTGCTGTACTTGGGTATTTTTTCCTACCTTGTCTTCTAGCTCACTGATGTGGTCCTCTAATTCTTCTAGTCTACTTTTGATGCTTTCTATTGAGTTTTTTATAGTAGTGTTGTCATTTTTTATTTATTCTTGATTATACTTCATTTCTTCTTGCTTCTTTTTCATTTCCTCTTGGCTCTTCTTCATTTCCTCTTGGCTGCTACTCATACTGTCAATTTTGTCTTCCATTCTTTTCAGCCACCTTATGAGCATTTCTCTGAACTCTTTCTCTGGCAGATCTATTTCTTTTTTAAAAAATATATTTTTTAAATATATTTTATTGATTTTTCACAGAGAGGAAGGGAGAGGGATAGAAAGTTAGAAACATAGATGAGAGAGAGACATTGATCAGCTGCCTCCTGCACTCCCCCTACTGGGGATGTGCCCACAACCAAGGTACATGCCCTTGACTGGAATCAAACCCGGGACCTTTCAGTCTGCAGGCCAATGCTCTATCCACTGAGCCAGACCGGTTTTGGCAGATCTATTTCTTCTTCTGTTTTGTTTACTTCCTTTTCTGGTGATACCTGCTTTTTTGTCATATGTGGCTGTTTCTTCATCTGCCCATAGTCTTTCTTCTCCAAGTGTCTGGTTATGTAGTTCTCTCTCCTATGTTGATTTAAAGGCACAAACTACAATACAACCAGGTATAACACACAAGGCACTGAATAGAAATCTAGTCACGATGTTAATAACCACAAATAAGGTGAGCACAATGAAAGACAAATTAGGGTTAGGAGAAAAAGAAGAAGAGAAAAATGAGGAAAAAGAAGAAAAGAAAGAAGTGTCAAAATCAAATTGGGAGAAGGGAGAAAAATAAATAAATAATAAAATAAAAAATCAAAAAAGGAAGAAGGATAAAAGAGAAAGAGAGAAAAGAGAGAAAAGAAAGAGAATAAAAGAGAAAAGGGGAACAAATTATAGATGTGAGGAGAAAACTCCAATAGAACAGCCATTAATCCTGACTAATGCCGACAACAAATACCCAGAGATTACTCCAAACTACAAAAAACAACTAATATCAAGGGAGGCAAGGTAAAAGAGAGGTAAAAAACAAACCAAAACAAAGCAAACAAAGAGCAAAATAAAACCAGTAGACTAAGCAAAACAATCTCACAAAAAAGTATAAAATACCGATATGATCACCTTCCAGGCAAACAACAAAAAAAGGACATAAAGGAAAACAATTTTTTGGATAGTGAAGACAAGAAGAGAGAGGTTTGTATGGACTTGGAGTAGGAGATTTGAAATTAGATATATAAGTGGGGTGAAATTTTAACCAGGTAAAGAGAAAGAATAGGGAGAATCTAAAGTTGGAAAAGGGAAAGAGAAACAAGACAACAAAATGGGAAAAGTTAGGAAGAGAGTGTTGGCATAAAGGTAGAGTTGAGATAGAGTAAAATTATGCTAAAGGAAAGATGAAAATAGAATGTAGAACTCTAATCCCAAAGTAAAAAAAGAGAAAATAAAATGACACTTTTTTTTTCCAAAAAGGTAAAATAGTAGTAGTAATAATACTAGTTGAAAATAAAAATGTAATAATTAATAAGGTAAAATCAATTGAGGAGGAAAGAAAAAAATAGTTTTTAATTAAAATATGCAAAAAATAAATAAAAATAAAGAAAAAGAATGGGCAGTAGTGGAGGTCATTCACTTCCACTATTGTTCTGTTTGGTACTCCTGTTTCTCAGTTGGGAGGATATTGCAGTTCCTTGTGTTTCACTGCTCAGGTGTGTCTTATATCTCTTTATTCTTTTGTGATTATACTAGAGCCAATTTTTGAGTCATCCACTGGGTGGCAGTGTTTTGGAATTGACCTCTGAGACTAAGCACAGGATCTCTCTAGCCTGTGCTTAGATACTGCTTTTCTGTGGTTATCAATACTGGTTTGTGGGGATGGGTTTCCCCAGAGCTGATTCTCTGATGGTTATTCTGCGCTCTGATTCCCAGGTTCCAGAAAAGCAACCTTCCCCTGCAGTCTCTCAGGATGTCTCCAATTGCATGATCCTATGTATTGGGCTTAGCAATCAGGAGCCAGGATCTGAAGAGGAAAAAGTGTTGTCTGTGCTCTCTCCCTTCCCTGCTCCTGTTCGAGCAGCCAGGACACTGTAATAACTCCCAAGCTGTCCTTCTGCCTCAGATAAAAATGGGTTGTTTTCTAGAGCTCCCCTATGTTAATGACTCTGAGAGCCCCTTCCACATTTAGGGATCACGCCCTTCCCCACAATCCCGGACCTCTCCAGAAGCAGCTTTCCCCCAGTCCAGTTCCCACAGTGTGCACATCTCTGTTCTGCGGGGCAGGAGACCTCACCTTATCTCAGGCAAAATCTGACCTTTCCGTGTGGCATGTGCAGCTCCTCTGAGTCCGAGTATCTGTGCTGATTGGAGAGCGGTGTTCTGGGTCCCCCAGCTGTTCGGTCAATGCTGTAGCTAGCTTTTTAGACCGCCATAGACATCCACTTCCCCCTAAAGATGGAGTGGTCTCCACGTTCACACTGGTGACTCCGAGAGACAAAAACCTGTGGCAGTGGGGCTGTGTGGTCAGGGGAGTCCTGTTCAGCAGTCCCCCACCTTCTCCTGGAGGATAACTGTCTCTTAATTTGCCAACAAACACTCCCAGTGCGACTCTTAGCTGCTCTCTCTCCGTCTGCCCAGTGACAAGGCTCCAGACACATCCATCTATTCCGCCGCCATTTTTCCCCCTCTCCTGACTTTCTTCATTTATATCCATAAACCTTTGTGAGTCATCTTCTTCAGATATTATAGGCATTGATCCCAGGATCAAAGGAATGTGAATTTAGAATCACATTTTGAATTTCTATATCACCAAGACTGAAAAAATTTCCTATCTAATAAGAGTAATATGCAAATTAACGATCACTCTGCTACACCCACAAGCCATGCCCACCAGCTAATCAGGAGCGAGTAGGCAAATTAACCCAACCAAAATGGCTGTGGCCATGGAGTGAGCAGGAGGCTTGGGTTTCTTCGATGATGGAGGAAGCCAAGCTTTCCATACACCCTGGCAGACCCAGTCCTCTACTCAAGGCTACAAAGTTTCAATTATAGAAGATAAATAATCCCAACAAAAATGGCAGCAGCTGCAGAGCGAGCAGGAGGCTTGGCTCTGCTCAAGGCTACAAAGTTTCAATTATAGAAAATAAATAAATCCAAGATACCAGGGCCTTTGCTTGAGTTGCTGGGGGGCATGGACGGACTGCAAATCACCACAGATCTCTTGCTCAGGCCTCCCCATGCCCTTCACACCCTGATCCAGGACACCCTTTAGGATAAACCAGCTGGCTCCCACCCATGCACCATAGGCCTCTATCCTATCTAATAAAAGAGTAATATGCAAATTGACTATCACTCCAACACATAAGATGGTTGCCCCTATGTGGTCAAAGATTCTACCTCCATGTGGATGCAAGATGGCCACCACAAAATGGCCAGGAGGGAAGGGGGGTCAGAGGGGCCAGGCCTGCAAGAGCGGGCAGTTGGGGATTACCAGGCTGGCAGAGGAGGTAAGTTGGGGTGACTGGGCCTGCATGGAAGGGCAGTTGGGGGAGACTCAGGCCTGCAAGGGAGGGCAATTAGGGGCAAACAGGCTGATAGGGGAGCAGTTAGAAATCAATCAGGCTGTCAAGGAAGTGATTAGGGAGTGATCAGCTTAGCAGGAAGAAGGGGTTAGGAATAATAAGGGAGGCAGGCAGGTGAGCAGTTTGGACCCAGCAGTCCTGGATTGTGAGAGGGATATCTGACTGCCCATTTAGGCCTCATCCCTTGAGGAATCCCAAATTGGAGAGGGTGCAGGCTGGGTTGAGAGACACCCCCTGTGCACAAATTTAGTGCACTGGGCCTCTAATTTTAAAATAATAATGCATATTCAAACACATTGTTTGTGTTAAAGTTTTATTATTAACTAGAGACCTGGTGCATGAAATTTGTGCCCAAAATAAATATTTTAATATATAAAACACAGTTTTAAAAATATAAATCTTGGTTATATTATTTTCATCTCATTGTGTCTTCTTTTTATTATTATGTTATCTATAATGTATAGAACTTAATATCTACTTATATATTTTTATAACTATAATTAATTATTTTATTTATTACTAGAGGCCCGGTACACAAAATTCATGCATGAGAGTGTGTGTCACTCAGTCCAGTCTGCACCCTCTTCAATTTGGGACCCCTCAAGAAATGTCAGGCTGCCCGTAGGATCAGGCCTAAAGGGGCAGTTGGACATCCCTCTCACAATCCAGGACTGCTGGCTCCCAACTGCTTGCCTGCTGCCTTCCTGGTTGCTCCTAACTGCTTCTGCCTGCCAGCTTGATGACCCCATAAGCACTCCCCCTGTCAGCCTGATTGATGCCTAACTATTCTCCTGCTAGCCTGTTTACCCCTAACCACCCTCCCCTGCAAGCCTGCTCACCCTAACTGCCCTTCCCTGTAAACCTGGTCACCCCAACTGCTCTCCCCTAGAGGCCTGGGTTCCTCCCAACTAACCTTCTTCGCAGTGCTGGTCCCTCCCAACTGCCCTCCCATGCTGGCCTGATCTCCCACAACTGCCCTCCCTTGCAGAACTGGTCCCTCCCAACTGCCTCCCCTGCTGGCCATCTTGTGGTGGCCATCTTGTGTCCACATGGGGGCAGCCATTTTGACCACATGGAGACAGCCATCTAGTGTGTTGGACTCATGGTCAATTTGCATATTATTATTTTATTAGATAGGATTAGGTAGGATAGAGGTTTGGTGCATGGATGGGGGCCATCTGGTTTTCCCTGAAAGGTATCTCAGATCAGGGTGGGGGTTCCCTTGAGGCATGGGCAAGCCTGGGTGAGGAGCCAGTGGTGGTTTGCAGGCTGGTCATGCCCCCCAGCGACCTAAGTGAAGGCCCTGGTATCTGAGATTTATTTATCTTCTCTAAGTGAAGCTTTGTAGCCTTGAATGGAGGCCTGGGCCTGCCAGGGCAGGCAGAAAGCTTGTCTTCCTCCATTGCTGGGGAAACCCAAACCTTCTGCTCTCTCCGTGGGTGCAGCCATCTTGGTTGGGTTAATTTACATATTTGCTCCTCATTGGCTGGTGGCATGGATTGTGGGTGTAACGGAGGTAAGGTCAATTTGCATATTACTCTTTTATTAAAGAAGATAATTCTTTTTACATTAAGTAATGTATATGCATACACAGTATAAAAGTACATGTAAGTGTAGTATGTGCTTTAAATGTCACACATTAGTAATTTTAGAAATCAGTATCATTTAATATTAATAATTTGTAAAATAAAACAAATAATAGAGAGGTATTAATAGAGAGGTATTAATAGGGAGGGGGGGTCAGTTGCACTGCTTGAACCCTTCTGCTCTGAGAGGGCAGGAACTGAGTGGCCAAGCTTAGCTCAAACAGCCTTGCATGAACTCAGACCCAATGTCAGCCTTTCTGTGCTAAGAGGTGCCTCTTGCTGCTTTTAATTCAGAAAATGCCTTTGATTCGTGTCTCTTAGCCTTTGTTAGCATGCATTAATATTTCCAACTATGACTCGTTTACTGCTCTGAATAATGATGCTCACATTTACATAACATTTGATAAGTCCTAAATATGATTTGAAAGGACTATACACAATAAGACAATGAATCCTCATTCAGAACATCCCAAGGTGGGGGTGCAGAGATCTTATTCCTCCTGTAGATATGAGTGACCAGCACACAGAGCTAGCTTTGTTCTGATTGTGTGCTTGTGCTAGTGCAGTCTTCTATTGGCCGTGAGAGAGAAATGTGCTGGTTAAATAAGCTTGACAAATAGTTTTGCATGGATTGTCTTAAGTTAGATTAGAATATAAAGTTCCTTTTTTTTTTAGCCTTACTATCATTTTCACAATCAAGCCATATTTACTTCATAAAAACATGTAAGCAAATTAGCTCTAAACTTTAAATCTACTTTGAAATGGTTTGTATAGTATAGGAATTATTTGGTTCTTGATAGAAAAAAAAATCCAGAATAAATTAAGGCCAGTTGGTGTGTGTGTGTGTGTGTGTGTGTGTGTGTGCGCACACATGTGTATTAACACATAGCTAATTGACATGCTCTGAGACAAATGTATTTGATCTCAAATAATGAGGGAAAAATATAACTACTCCCTACATGTAAGTGTCATACAACTGAGGAATGTCAAGGCAGCTTTAGTTTATTGTGTGACCTCTCATTTTGATGCCCACTAGCTTTTAATAATTAGTTCTCCTCTAACTAATGGTTTATTGAAAGTATAAACACTGGATCAATGTTTCCAACCATCATCTTTAGAAATAAAGCAGCAGCAGTCGCATGTTTTTTAATTAGCATATACTATGCAACTACTTGAGTGCCCAGCACTGTGACCCCTGCGGGGCACTCAAGTAGTTGCATAGTATAGGGACTAGGAATGGGAGGAATAGAACTACGGGCAGCAATTCACAGAAGGGGAACAGACTTGCAAGGAGGTAATGCCAATTGACAGTTACTGATGACATACTAGGGAAATAGAGTTATGGATGCAAGGACTCTATAGAGGGGATCTTATTTAAGTTGTATCCTCAAGATGAAAAAGAATTTCTTCCCCATGAATTAGGCATTAAGCAGCAGGCAATTAAAGATGTTGGATTGTGAACAGACAGGGCACTCATAGGCACAAGCAGGTTAGCATGACTGGAACTGCTTGCTGGAGACGAAGATGGACAGCTAGTTGGGATCCGTTCATAAATTGTTTAATGTATAACCTATAGAAAAGAGGACACCAGTTAGGCTAATTTCCATAATAAGATGTATTTCAGTCAACAAAATGTCATTTGTGTCAGGCATCAGACAAGACTACACACATTAATATTAAACAGAAGTGCGTTCTGCCCTTGAGTTTTTACAAGGATGCTGAGTCCAGGTGCTGTGTCCCATGTCCCGACAATGGAGGAAACATTGTGGAGGTAGACTCAAGAGTACTTAGCAGGTAGCTAAATGTTGCAAGTGAAAGAAAGGGAGAAATGGGGGATTTCTGTTGGGAGGTGGACTGGATAGTAACCTTGCTGAGACCTGCCCAGAAAGAATCCCAGGGGAAGAGGAAGATGTCTGTCTGGCCTTTGGCGTGGGTCTAAAACCTTTTACTATGTCTGAATACACAATAAGATTCATTAAAATAACACTTCTTTTCAACAAATTGTCAGATAAAATGTCACCTCCTCTAAGAGGGCTTCTCTGACCACCTTAGTAAAAAAAATTCTCGAGTTAAACACTTTTCATTCCATTACTCTGTTAGTTTTCTTAACACTTCCCTATCTAGGATTATTTATTTGGTCTCTCTGTTGCTTTCCCACAGAAGCCTGAAGGTGGAAGCATTATGGGTTCTCATTGCATTTGTGTCAGTTTTGAAAGAATGGGCATGGAAGAGGCTTAGGTTAGGGAAAGTGCTGGTAGACTCCAGGTGAGTGAGAGCTGATGTTAGTCAGTCTCGGAGATACATGCTCAGTCTTTCAATGTCACCCCCACCTCCTCCTCCTCTTCAAGGTGAAGGTGATGTGCAGAGCAAGGCACCTGGGAGGCCTCATAGAGGTGGCGACATAGCTTTGGTGCCACCCCTGCATGGCATGTGCCATTCCAGGTCCTTCTGTTCCGAAGGACATACCTGCTTCCATACCTATCCCCAGGCTCTCTAGGACACACTGTGGGAAAAGGCGACCTTGACAGGTTGACCTTTCATAGCTTTATCCACCAAAAATAAAAGGAAAGCCCTATTTACCATTAATTCTCAAATATGTGAAGAAAGAGTTGGGTTAGCTTGGCTTACATCTGTTTCCAACTTGTGATGCAGTCCCCTATGATTGAGGGAGCAGTGTGACTGCATCTGGTTTGCCTAGACCAGTGATTGGCAAACCGCAGCTTGCAAGCCACATGATGCTCTTTGGCTCCTTGAGTGTGGCTCTTCCACAAAATATCATGGCCGGGGCGAATCCATTTTAAAGAAGTGGCATTAGAAGAAGTTTAAGTTAAAAAAATTTGGCTCTCAAAAGAAATTTCAATCGTTGTCCTATTGATATTTGGCTCTGTTTACTAATGAATTTGCCGACCACTGGCCTAGACTGATTCTACATACATCTTCATCCTGTTCTAATGATCAATTGCGTCCCTCTTCACTGCCTGAAAGGCTCTAGTTTGGGTAATATATGAAGTTTGCTCCAGTCATAGGAACAAAATGGCTTCCTGTGGTTGCCATGTAGTTTCAACCTCTATAAACATGCTTTGCTGCAGAGAGGGCATATAAGATGACCAAGAGGAGGGTGGAGCAATCAAGAAACCAATTGCCTGCATGTCTGTTCATCCATGCCATCCCCGGTCCTCTTCTAGAAAGTGTCTGAGCCTGACAACAGGGCCGTGCCCATATCATGATCACCCAGAGAGAGCTGGTCACTGACACACTCACTCTTCTCCTGGTGCCACAGCAGCTGCTGGATGGTAAATCACATACCCAGTCTGCCCAGGCACTGGCCAACTTTCCATGGAGGAGCGAGTCCCGTCTCCCCTGAGCAGTGTCTGGTCAGAATCCCCTCAGACTTCCCTCAGGCATAAGGAGGGTCTTGAAAGTCTTAGAGAGAAACTGAGAAGTAGTTATAAGGCATCATGCACATCACCACTCACTTGCAGCTAATCCCTTACCCGCAACGTGTGTGCCTAGCAGCAACTCAGAGTTCTGGGTGGAAGTCCACGCTCTCCTTGGACACGACAAAGAGACAGAACCATCAGGATAGGAAGCGGCCATGGGCATCACTCACCAAAGAGAAAAAAACAGAAGTCCTGAGGCATTGGCAGCTTTCCTTGATCAAAAACAAAACAAAACTTCCATTCTCACTTTTATTTCACATGTTTGTGGTTTGTATTTTTGCCCTCTCTCCTTTCATTCTTCGTGGCCCTTTTTAGCTGCCTCTTAGCCATCACACCTTCACCTATCTCTCCTGCTCCCTTATTCCTCCACTTCTCTCCTCCCTCCACATTCTCTCTCTGCCCCTCTAGTGTGAGGAACAGGTACTGTATACATCTCAAGCAGACTTGCTGCTGGACATGACTGCTGCTTGTGGGGGACACACTCCTGGCTCGCAGGACGCAGCCCTGCTCAGGTTAAGTTAAATGAGTGTCTCAGAGACACGCTATTCCCCAGCACATTAGGAAGAAGTGGAAGGACCGAGACAGTGCTGTCCTTCCACATGCTGTGCTTGGCTTCCAGGACTAAGGGCCAGAGTGTCTGTGGGGCCTGCACTTCCTGCCTCTGGGCCTTCCATGGATTGCCTGGATGGATACGCTAGTGCAAGGCCAGGAGAGACCACATGTTGTCACTCCATAATTTCAGAAAAATATAAGAAAGTGAGCACCAATCTCAGAAACATCCATGAGGGTCAGTAAAGGAGAACTGTAAGAAGTTTACATTTTCCTCAGTAGTAAAAGCTATAATCCCAGACCTTATGGTTTAATTTTAAAAGTAATCCATAATATATTCTTCTTTCATGTTACAGTAAAATTCTACATTTAATACTTTGAATGTGGCTTGTGCTTTAGTCCTTAGTCATGATAAATTCCAGATTATATTTTTTATGGTCTTCATGTTCTGAGCACTTAGAATGTGTGGCCGCTATGGCACATCTATGATCAGATGAAGCACATTTTCTGCCACACAAAGAGATTATATTCTGTTGAATGAATATAAAAATAAATGAATCAATGTGGACTTCAGGTTAAAGTGCTGCTGAAACTTTAAGAAGGGTCAATATGGCTGAAATGACATGAATAGGGTCTTTTTAAAAATTAAATTTATTGATATGACATTGGTCCACATATCATAAAGATTTCAAGTGTGGGTTTCATGTTACAAGATCTATATATTCCACCATGAGACCACCACTCAGAGTCAAATCTTCTCTTGTCACCATATATCAGGACTCCCTTTCCCCCTCCCCTTTTCTCTGGCATCCACCATACTGCTGTTTATGTTCCAGAACTTCAGTTTTATATTCCACATATGAGTGAAATAACATGGTTCTGAGCTTTTTCTTACTAAATTATTTTAATTAGCATAATGTCCTCAACCCTCATCTATGTTGCTGCAAATGGCGCTATTTCATCCTTTCTTATGGCTGAGTAGTATTCCATTGTGTATATGTACTGCATCTTCTTTACCCAGTCCTCTATTGTGGAACCCTTTGGTTGTTTTCATGTGTTGTCCATTGTGCTGCAGTGAACATAAGGATACATATGTCTTTGCAAATACATGACTTTGAGTTTTTTGGGTATATACCCAGGAGAGGAATTGCTGGGTTACATGGCATCTTTATTCCTAATTTTTTGAGTAAGCTCCAGACTACTTTCCATAGTGGTTATACCGGTCTATATTTCCATTAGCATGAATGAGGGTTTCCCTTTTTCCACCTCTCCAACCCTTGTTATTGTTTGTCTTGTTGATAATGGCCACTCAGATATAAGATGGTCTCCATTATAGTTTTGATTGGCATTTTCCTAATTACCAGTGATTTTGGACATATTTTCCTATCTAATAAAAGAGTAATATGCAAACTGTCACTTCAACATACCAGATGGCTGCCCCATGTGGTCAAAGATGGCTGCCTTCATGTGAACACAAAATGGCTGCCATAAGATGGCCAGCAGGGTAAAGCAGGTGGGAGAGCTTAGGCCTGCAAGGGAGGGCAGTAGTGGGTGATCAGGCTAGCAGGGGAGGGCACTTGGGAGGGATCAGCACTGCAGGGAGGGCAGTTAGGGGTGACCAAACCTGCAGGAGAAGGCAGTTAGGGGTGACCAGCTTGCAGGGGAGGACAGCTAGGAGCAATCAGGCTGGCAGAGGAATGGTTAGGGGTGATCAGATTAGCAGGAAGAAGCAGTTAAGGGCAATCAGGAAGGCAGGCAGGCAAGCAGTTGGGAGCCAGCAGTCCTGGATTGTGAGAAGAATCTTCGACTGCCAGGTAGGATCGGGCCTAAATGGGCAGTTAAATATCCCTTGAAGGGTCCCAGGTTTGAGAGGGTGCAGGCTGGACTGAGGGACATCTTCCTCATGCACGAATTTTGTGCACCAGGCCTCTAGTGTATGTGTGTGTGTGTGTGTGTGTGTGTGTGTGTGTGTGTACTGGCTATTCATATGTCTTCTTAGAAGAGGTGTATTTTCAGGTCCTCTGCCCACTTTTTGATTGGGTTGTTTGTTTTTTTGGTGTTGAGTTTTATGAGTTCTTGATATATTTTGGAAAATAATGTGGGAAACTTGTTGTGCTTGACAGCCATTTTGTAGTAAGCTCCAGCCACATTAGCACTAACCTCAGGCTAGGTTTCTATTACCCCAAACCCTATCTCTTTCCCGTAGCCAGGTGTTTCTCCTTAAGGGCTAGGAATTTTCGCTAATCTCCTCATTCCTCCTTCTCCCTATAAATACCCCAAACTACTCCTGAATAAATGAGACTTGATCAGAACTTTGTCTTGTCTCCATTCCTTGTGTCTCTTGTCCCTTTCATCCCCACTCCCCCTCTAGGGTCCTCATTGACTTAACCCTCAGGTCGGGACAAAATAAATCTTTGTCAGACCTACTGTTTCCAAATATCATCTCCCATCTGGTTGGATGTCTCTTTGTTTTGTTGGCAGTTTCTTTTGCTGTGCAGAATCTTTTTAGTTTTATATAGTCCCATTCATTTATTTTTTACTTTATTTCCCTTGCCTTCAGGTTTAAGTTCATAAAATGTTCTCCACAAGCAAGGTCCATAAGTTTGTTGCCTGTATTTTCTTCTATGTAACTTATTGTTTTAGGTCTTATATTTAAGTCTTTGATCCATTTTAAATTAATTTTTGTACATGAAGATAAACTGTAATCCAGTTTGCATGTGGCTTTCCAGTTTTCCCAACATCATTTATTGAAAAGACTATCTTCACTCCATTTTGTGTTTTTGGATCCTTTATCAAAAATTATTTGTTCATACACATGTGGTTTTATAACTGGGTTCTTCATCCTATTTCATTGATCTCTGTGTCTCTTTCTCTGCCAGCACCATGCTGTTTTGATGAGCACAGCTATGTAATATAATTTGAAGTCAGGTAGCACTGATCTTTTTTTTTTTCAAAGCATTGCTTTGGCTATTCAGGTCTTTTGTGGTTCCATACAGATCTGATTTCTTGTTCTATATCTTTAGAATTGACATTGGGATTTTGATGAGAATTGCATTAACTCTGTATATTGCTTTGTGTAGTATAGCCATTTTATCCACATTGATTCTTCCAGTACATGATTGCAGGATAAATTTGTCCATTTTAGTGTGTCTTTTTCAATCTCTTTTGAAATGTTTTGTAATTTCCAGAATATAGGTTTTTCACATTCTTTGTTAAGTTTATTCCTAGGTATTTTATTCTTTTGCTTGTAATAGCAAAAGGAATTTTTATTTTCATTTCTTTTCTGAAGTTTTGCAGGAAGGCAATGGAATTTTGAACATTGATTTTATATCCTGAAACTTGACTGCACTTTTTATTGTTTCTAATAGTTTTTTAATGGAATCTTTAGGGTTTTCTATATACAGAATCACATCGTTCACAAAAATTCTTCCTTCCTTGTTTGGATGCCTTTTATTTATTTCTCTCACCTTATTGCTTTGGTAAGACTTTCAGCACTAGCTACAGTAATAAAAGAGAAATATGTAAATTGACTGTCACTTTGCAACACCCACCAGTCCATCAGAATTGGGTATGCAAATTAGTGGGACAAAGATGGCAGTGGCTACAGAGCAAGCCAGAGTGAGTGGGAGGCTTGGGTCGCCCCTGGAAATGGAGGAAGCCAAGCATCCTGCATGCCTGACCTGGTCGCTGAAGAAGGGGGTCTGTGAGTGGAGGACATGGAGCCGGCCCAGACATGTGGGAGGTTTGGGTCACTGTTGCCTGGTCTGGCCACTGAGGGAGGGACCTGCAAATGGCCTTCAGCCCCTTACCAGGCTGTCCATGTCCCCATAGGGTGAGGGTTCCCACTAGGGGACGTGGCCAGCCTGCTAACTGCCTTCAGCTCCTCACCCAGGCTGGCCAGGCACCCCAGTAGGGACCACCACACTAAAGGCGGTGTGACCAGCCTGAAAACAGCCCTCAGCTCCTCACCCAGGCTGGCCATGACCCCATTGGGTGAGGGTCCCCATGGGGGGGCATGGCCAGCCTGCAAGCAGCCAAAACCCAATCCCTCACCCAGGCTGGCCAGGCACCCCAGTGGGGACCCTCACTCCATGGGGTCTTGACTGTTCTGAAAACTGTCAAAGCACCTTGCTCAGGCTAGCACTGTTCCTAGTGGGACTCCTACCACAATGGGGTTGTGGCCAGCCTACACACCACCACAGGCCCCTTGTCCAGGCCATTTTGCCTCCCAAGGAAACCCCACCCTGATCTGGGATACCCTTTAGGGCAAACCAGCCTGCCCCTACCCATGAACCAGGCCTCTATCTATACTAATAAAAGGGTAATATGCTAATTAGAATGAGAGATCTTCCAGGAGACCTTCTAGATGTTTTTCTGAAAAAACAAACAAACAAACAAACATGGTGGCAGGGCTGAGGTAGAGGTGGTTAGAGGCCAAGAGTAAAGGCAGTTGTTGGTGATCAAGCCAGGATGGCATGGGAGTTGTAGGTGATCAGGCCTGTGGGGAAGGGATAGTTAGGAATGAGAAGGACAGCAGGGGAACCCCGGGTCAGTTGTGAGTGATCAAGCCAGTGGGGGGGCAGTTGGGGTTGAGCTAAGCTGGCAAGGGGAAATTAGGGGTAAGCAGGCCAGTGGGGGTGGGGGGGGCAGATGGGGTTGAGCAGGCCAGCATGCAGAGTGGTTAGGGGCAATCAGGCAGACAAGTGAGCAGTTAGGAGCCAGCAGTCCCAGATTATGAGAGGGGTGTCTCAGATTGGAGAGGGTGCACGCTGGGCTGAGGGACCCCCCTGCCCATGCTTGAATTTTGTGCACCAGGCCATTAGTGCTGAGAATTGCCTCAGCCAGTTTGGCTCAGTGGATAGAGCATTGGACTGAAGGGTCCTGGGTTCAATTCTGATCCAGGGCACATACCTTGATTACAAGTTCCCTGGTCCTGGTTGGGGTGTGTGCAGGAGGCAACCAATCAATGTGTCTCTCTCACATCAATGTTTCTCTCTGTGTCTCCCTTTCTCTTCCATTCTCTCTAAAAATCAATGGAAACATATCCTCAGTTGAGGACTAACAGAAAACAAACAAACAAAAAGAATGGTGAAAGTGGACATCTTTGTCTTATCCTTGACCTTAGAAGAAAAACTTTCAGTTTTTTAGCATTTATGTGTTCAGACACTTTAGTGCATTCAGGTACTTTCCTTCTATTCCTATTTTCTTGAGTTATTTTAATCATAGATGGATATTGTATCTTATCAAATGATTTTTCTGCATCTGTTGATAAGATCATTTGATTTTTTTAGCCTTTTTAATGTAGTGTATTACATTGATTGATGTTGAACCATTCTTGTATCCCTGGAATGATCCACATTGATCCTGATTTTTTTTTTAATGTAATGTTGTATTCAATTTGCTAGTATTTTGTGTAGGATTTTTGCATCTGTGTTCATCAGAGACATTGGTCTGTAGTTTTCTTTTGTGTGTGTTATCTTTGCCAGGGTTTGGTATCAGGGTTATATTGGCTTCATAAAATGTGTTAAGAAGTATTGCCTCTTCTTTATTTTTTTTTGAAGAGTTTGAGAAGAATAAGTTTTAAAACTTCTTTAAACATTTGGTAGTATTCACTGGTGAAACCATTGGATTTTGGACTTTCTTTTTTGGGAAGGTTTTTGATATTTTGTTTTTTTTTTCAATTTCCTCACTAATCTGTTTATTTAGATTTTTCAATTCATTGTTTAGTATAAAAAGGTTCTATATTTCTAGGAACTTCTGCAATTATTCTAGAATTTTTAATTTGGTGGCATATACTTAGTCTGTCATAATATTTTCGTGTGATCCTTTGTTTATCTGTCATATCTGTGGTGACTTCTCTCTCATTTCTTATTTTGTTTATATGGGTCTTTTCTCCTTTTTTCCTTAGTGAACCTAGCCAAGACTTTGTCAATTTTATTAATCTTTTCAAAGAACCATCTCTTTGTTTTATTAATTTTTGTATAGTCTTTTGTTCCCTATGACTTCTGCTCTAATTTTTATTATTTCCTTTCTTCTGCTGACTTTGGATTGCTTTTATTCTTCTTTTTCTGGTATGTTAAGATGTGATGTTAGGTTGTTTATTTGGGGTTTCTTTTGTTTCTTTAGATAGGCCTGTAATGATATAAACTTCCCCCCTTATTACTGCTTTCACTGCATCCCAGAGGCTTTCATTTTTTATTTATTTTTATTTTTTGTTAATCCTCACCCAAAGATATTTTTTCATTGATTTTTAGGGAGAGTAGAAGAAAGGGGAAGAGACAGAGAGAGACAAACATCAATCTAAGAGAGACACATTAACTGGTTACCTCATCCCCGCCCCAAACCAGGCCTGGGTCCGCACCTGTATATGTGGAATGTGACCTTGACTGGAATGGAGACCAGGACCCTTCAGTCCACATGCCAACATTCTATCCCCTGAGCCAACCCAGATAGGGCCCAGAAGTTTGATATCTTGTGTTTTTATTCTCATTTGTCTCTTCCTATCTTTTGGTCTTATCTTTTATTTCACCTTTGACCTACTCATATTTTAATAGTATGTTGTTTAATCTCCATGTATTTGTGGGTTTCTTTATGTCCTCTTTGCTGTTGATTTCTAATCTCACAGAATCATGGTCAGAGAATATAATAAGTATAAGTTCAATCTTCTTGAGTTTATTGATGCTACTTTTGTGACCCAACGTATAGTCTCTCCTTTAGAATGTTCATGTGCACTTTAGAAGGACGTATAATCTGATGTCAGGATGAAAGGTTCTGTAAATGTCAATTATATCCATTTGGCCTACGTTTCATTTAGGCCAATTTTTTATTGTTTTTCTATTTGGATAACAGCTATCAATGGAAAATTAAGGTCCCCAATTATGATTGTGTTTTGATCTGTTTCTTCCTTTAGCTCTGTGAGTAGCTGTTTTATATATTTTGGTGCTCCCTGGTTTGCCTATATATTAAGAAGTGTTATGTTTCCTTGATGTCATGTCCTCTTTATCATTATAAAGTGTCCATCTTTGTTTCTTTGTTATCTTGAAATCTATTTTATTAGATGTAAGTATAGCTACACCTGCTTTTGCATAGATACTACAAAAATTCGTGCTCCTTAAAAGGAACTGTGGGCCATGAGGCTGCAGTGGGCACGAGGCCGTGGGGGGGGGGGCGAGTAGTGGGGCTCGGCTCATCCTTTGCACACCGGCCCAGCCCCTTCTGTTGTGGCCCCCACACGCTGAGCTTCACTTGCACTCGCTGCTGGCACCCAGTGCAGGTCCCGATCACTTGGTGCTGGCAGTGTGTGTGAGCGGAGGGTGATCCCCATCACCCCTGAGAAACAGAGGAAGGTGGAGAAGCCCTCAGGGGTGATTAGGGCCAGTAGCTGCTGCTCACACCTGCTGACGATGCTGAGCAATGGAGACCAGCACCAGGTGTCAGCAGTGGGTGCAAAGGGTGGATACAAGTAGCTGCTCCAGCACCGGCTATAGGAGTGAGAGGGAACGGCACCAGCAGCAGGTGCAAGTGATGGGTGGGACTGCTGCATGCAGGGGCAAAGAATTTTCAGTAACTTCCAGAAGCTTACCCCGATAACAGCAATCAGCACCCCACCTTGGTCTGGTGCCCCTGCTCACCTGCTCCACCATTCCGCCACAGCCAATGCCTGCAATGTTCCATGCACGTCCCCTGGTGGTCAGTGCATGTCATAACGACTGGTTGTTTGGTTGTTCCATTGTTCTGTTGTTCTGGTTGTTCCTCTATTTGGTCTATTTGCATATTGGCCTTTTATTATATAGGATTATTTGCTTGGAGAATCATTTCCTAACATTGTACTTTGAATCTATCTTTGGTTGGGTTTTGTTTTTTTTATCCATTCTCCTACTCTATGCCTTTGTATTGGTGAATTCAGACTATTTGCACTTATGGTAATTATTGATGTGTGAGGATTTTCTTCAGCCATTTTATCTTTTGTTTTCTGGTAGCTTTGTGTTGCCATTGGTTCTTTTCCTTTGTGTTTCTGTCTGTTGTTTTTATTTGGTGGTATGCCATACTTCTTTCCTCTGTTTCCTCTGTTTTAAAGCTATGTGTCCTGGCTTGGGATTTTTGTCTGTAGTTACCATTAGGTTTATAAAAAATGAAGTTGCATGTATAAAGTAATTCTTTTTCTTTTGTGTGAATCTGATCTTCATCCTCCTTTTCCAATTCAGACCTTTACTCACTCCTCTTTTATGTTTTTGTTGTCACAAATTATCCCTGTTTAGGCTGCAAGTCTTTTAGTAATCTTATTTGTAGTGTTGTGACTTTAAGTTCTTAGTTTCAGATAAAATAATTCCAGTGAGTGTTTCCTGTAATTGAGGTTTTCTGGTGATAAAATCCCTCAGCTCTGGATGTCTTGGAATGTCTTTATTTCTCCTTCATATTTAAAGAATATATTTTTAGTGGCCAGTAATTTGTCTCTTTCAGACATTTGAATATGTGATCCCACTCTCTTCTTGTTATAGAATTTTTGCTGAGAAGTTGACTGAAAGGTCACTTCCTACTTTTCCTGGCTGCTTTGAGAATTTTTTATTTGTCATTAGTTCTGTGAGTTAATTTTTGACAGTTTAAATACAAACTGCATTGGAAAAGGCCTCTTAGGATTGAGATAATAAGTGTTCTATTTGCTTCTTAGATTTGAGGATCTAGTTATTTCCAGAGATTTTGGAAGTTCTTATCCATTATTTGTATGAGTAGCCTTTTTGTTGTTGCTCCCTCTCTTCCTTTCTAGTGTGCTTATAATTCTAATATTACTTTTTCTGATGAAGTTATATAATTCTCATAGAACTATTTTATTTTTCTTTATGCTCAAGTCTCTCTCTTCTTCCTCTTCATCATTTCTCCATTTTGATCTTTAATATCACTAACTTCTCCATCGGGTTGGCTGTTTTCTCTGCTCAGTAGTTCACTCAGTTTTTAAAAATATATTTCTTTATTGATTTCAGAGAGGAAGGGAGAGGGGTAAAGAGATAAAAACATCAATGATGAGAGAGAATCATTGATCAGCTTCCTCTGCACTCCCCTACTGAGGATTGAACCCACAACCCGGGCATGTGTCATTGACTGGAATCAAACCTGGGACCCTTCAGTCCACAGGCTGATGTTTTACCCACTGAGCTAAACAGCTAGGGTGCAGTAGTTCACTCTTAATCTCCTAAATTGCATGCTTCATTTCCAGGATTTTTGATTGGTTCTTTTTTAAAGTTTCTTTGGTAAAGTAGTCATTTTGTTTATTAATTTGTTTTCTGAGTGCATTGAATTGCCTGTCTGTATTTTCCCCCATCTCATAGAATATTTAGACTGCAATAGCTCTTGCTTTATGCTCCTTGGCCTGATTCCAAGGGCAATGGGAGGTGAGTTTTAAGAGTCCAAGTGGTGGCAGGGCTCTGTGGTTCTGTTTATTTGTATGCAACACTATTGTCAGACTTCAATCTTGAAATCTCTGTTATTTATATCACACATTTTCATGTGTTCCAGCCTGCTTTCTCAGGATTTTTCATTTTCTTTCTAGTCATCCTTATGGTTATTCATGTTATTTGCTCTTCTCCTTTGCCTAGACATTTATATCTGTCTATATTAATGACCAACAGCAGCTTCATCTGAAAAGGGTTTTCTACTATTTTCTAGTAGATGGCTCTGAATTACAAGATTTTTTTTTTACCTCTGTGATCTCCCAATCTTGACCTCCATGGGCTCTGTAAGACTGTACAGTCCCTCTGCTTAGTCGTGAGGTTTGTTTTGCTCTCACTGTAATGGCAAACCCTGACCTCCGTGGTGTCCAGCCCCAAGCACCTTTTCTGGGATCAGTTACAGAGGGAAACAGAAGTCCTACTGCAATAGCTCTTAATTTATGCTCCTTGGCTTGATTCCAAGGGCAATGGGAGGTAAGTTTTAAGAGTCCAAGTGGTGGCAGGGCTTTGTGGTCCTGCTTATTTGTCTGCAACACTATTGTCAAGTTCAGCAGTGGAGAGCCTCATGGCAGAACCCTGTGTTCTGTCAGTCATCTGCTGACTCAGACACTCTTAGCTCTGCTCGCCACTTGCCCGCTGGACTGTCCCTTGCAGCTCTCTGCCCTACCTGGTCAAAGAAAGTACCTGCAATCACTGGCTTCCTCCTCTCTAGGCTGAGCCACAAGCTCCTGGTGGCTAGGCTGCATCTGCAGGCCCTCTGAACTTTCCTCCCTTCTCATGTCCCTGTTTATTTCCAGTTGCCCACCTTTTGATGTTTCAATGTATAGGTCTCTCAGGCAACCTATATAATAAAGAACTAATATGCTAATTAGATCAAACAGCAGAACAACCATCCAGATGATCTTCCAGATGACCTTCCAGATGAAGCAAGGACTGAGGCAGCCAGGGCTGTGAGGGTCAAGCCCCTTGCATAAATTTCATGCATCAACTCTCTAGTACCTCTATATTGAGAATGGAATTTTTATTGAATTATAATTGGTTAACTTGTTGAAATTTCATGGGGAGGCTCTATCATGCGCCATTCCTCTAAAATCCTCTATGAACAAGGTCCTAATTGTATGGGATGAACCTGGAAAACTAGATAGGTTATGAAGGGTCATGGTAATATGGATGAAAAAGGAGCTATAGGCCAACCTGACTAGCTCAAGAGAGGGCTGGGTGGTGGCCTTGCAAACTCAAAGACCTAAAGTAACCACAAAGAATGGTCTGAAATTATGATTTTAAAATTAAAAAGCAGTTTATGTTGGGTGGTTGTATTGTCAATCAGCCAGCTAGACAAGACACCTTAATGAGCCAGTAAGTTAGGAGTCTTCATTATTGAGCGGGTTCAGGGCAGAATACCTCTGTCAAATTTTGAACAAAAACAGAAAGGAATATTCCCTTTATATCATTCTAGGTCTTTGGGTAAGTTATTTTGCAGACAGCTTGCAACTTTGAGTATATATCATATATAGCAAACACCTGTCATATCTATACAGACCATTTGTAACCTTGGATAAATAATGAACAAACACTTGGCATGAGAATATGGGAATTATTATCAGTATCAGCATATCAGCCCCTTTAGATAGCTAGCTTGCAAGATCAGACAGTTACATTTATCTTTTATATTACTCAAGCTAAAAAGTATTTTACAGAATAACAAACAGTCTAAAAATAAAATAGTTGATTTACAGAGCAAGGGGCTGTCTAAAAATAGCAAAGAATTTCAAACAGCAGTTTTTCCAAAGAAGAGATCATTACTGTGCTTCAGGGTAGTCATGTCCTAGGCCGGTATCTGTCCTGACAAAGGGCAATCTTTACCCTAACTAAGCTTATTGTATTTTTTGCATCTATGATAACATACCTTTGAAATGCCAAAGTAATTTTTCTTTTTTTCTGGACTACTCAAATGCAGGCACCTTTCTGCTGAAACAAACAAACAAAAAAAACCCTCATTGTTATTGAGTTACTTGTTGATGTTAAATCTTGCACCCACCTAAGTAAAAAGTCTGTGGCTTTCATTTTACTTTTTATCCAATCCTAGAGGTTTCCTGCTTTGCTTTCTCCTGCTTTCCTAATCTATCCAATGGAGTTCATGTAACCCACTTACATATCCTCTTTTGATTGTGATGTATAAAAAAAAGTGCAAAACTCTCTGGAGCATTATCTTAATTTGTTGAGATTCTGCTTCCTGGTGATTGTTGATAATTTGGCTCAAATAATCTCACAAAAATTCTTTATAGGTTTGAATGTTTCTTTCGTGAACACTAAGGAGTATAGATTATATTTTAACTGTAAATAATAGTTCCCACAATTATGGTTTCATCTTTAAGGCCAAAGCCACAAATTAGAAATTCACTACACCTGGCTAGACTTCTGATGCTGTTGTTCCACCTTCCCAGGTCCCCTAAGAACTCTCCCTGTGGGAAGCACTAATATCACCTTTAACATAATGTGACTCAACAATCATCACTTGAGAATGCCTTTCAAGAGATTCATTTTAATTGCTCCTTAATCTTCAAATACTTGTTTCACAAAATATCAGCTCCTTTCTTTAGTATTTACTTTCCACACTTGCTTATTAGGGTCTGGTCATCTCTAGATTTCTCATTCATTCCTTGTCTCTGAGGTTATGGGTAAATCTATCTTGTGTGTGGTTATGGCTTTTTCTTCATCTAGTGCTTGGGTAACAAAACATACATTAAAATATAAGCCATTTCAGTTATTTTCCTTTTCCAGTCTTTTCAGTTTGGCAATATGCTATGTCAAGCATTTGCTTAGGATTCTCTCAGAGGATCAAAACTACAGTTCTTTAAACTACTGAGACATAGCAATAGGAAGCAAGAAAAGATGGATTAAGAACTTTCCTGTCTCTTCCATCTAGATTGGTTCATCGACCAAATCCCAAATGTTATTTAAAATTTGCTTAATATTTCACAATTAAAGCAACACTCGACTGCTATTTCCCAAATTCAGCATCAAATTCAGTATACCTTGGTATTCTGTTTTCTTATTTAACTTGTGTAATTTTCATATTTACTATATTTTTTAATTAAAGGAAACTTGCAGAATGTTGAAGCTATGTATTCTTCATGGAGGTGTGCCTCTTGACAGAAATCTCTTTATTTTAAGAGCTCCATGCTGAGAAATTCTTTCACGAAGGAGGACTTTCCAGTAAAATCAAGAGTCACTAGATGAATTTGTAGATTGCTCTTAGGAGTATGAGCAGTTTAATGATGTTAATTATTCCTAACCATAAACACATATATGCTTCAATTTTTTTTCTTCAGTGACTTATAATTTTCCATGTATAGGTCTTTTACCTCCTTGGTTGAATTTATTCCTAGGTATCTTTTTTATGCAATTGTAAATGAGATTGTTTTCTTTGTCCCTCTTTCTGAAGTTCATTACTGGTGTACAAAAATGCAAGTAACCCCTGGATATTCATGTTGTATCCTGAATTGCATTACTGAATTCATTTATCAGCCCTAGTAGTTTTTTGGTGGAATCTTAAGGTTCTCTATATTGAACATCATGACCTCTGCAAATTATGCAACTTTACTTCCTCTTTTCTAGTTTGGATGCCTTTATTTCTTTGTCTTGCCTGACTGCTATGGCTAGGACTTCAGCACCATGTTGAATAAGAGTGGTGAAAGTGGACATTCCTGTCTTATTCCTGATCTTAAGGGAAAAACTTGTAGTCTTTGACCATTGCATATGATGTTGGCTGTGGGTCTTTAATATCTTATGTCTCTAATATATGGCTGTTATTATGTTGAGGAATATTCCCTTTATTTCCATTTTGTTGGCAGTTTTTATATTAAATGGGTGCTGGATTTTATCAAATGTTTTCTGCTTTAATTGATATGATTATTTGTTTTTCATCCTTCATTTTGTTTATGTGTTGGGTTACACTTACTGATTTGCAGATATTGTACCAGCCTTACATTTCTGGATTGCTTGATCCTGTTTGCTAATATTTTATTGATAAACTTAACATCTATGTTCATTAGGGATCTTGCACTGTAGTTTTCTTTTTTTGTAGTGCCTTTATCTGATTTTGGAATTAGGATAATGCTGGCTTTGTAAAATGAGCTTGGGAGACTCTTTACCTCTTGACATTTTCCGGAATACTTTGAGAAGAATAGTTGTTATTTATTCTTTGAATGTTTGATAAAATTTACCCGTGAAGCCATCTGGTCCAGGACATTTGTTTGTTGGAATATTTTTTTTGCTTTAATTATTGCTAAATTATTGCTAAAATTATTGCTTTAATTTCACTAGTCATGATCTGTCGATTCAGATTCTCTGATTCTCCTTAATTCATGTTTGGAAGATTGTATGTTTCTAGGAATTTATCCATTTCATCCAGATTACCTAGTTTGTTGGCATATAATTGTTCATAATATTCTCTTACATTCTTTTGTAATTCTCTCATCAGTGGTTACTTTTTCTCTTTCATTTTTATTTTATTTATTTGGGTCTTCTCTATTTAAAATATATTTTTATTGATTTCAAAGAGGAAGGGAGAGGAAGAGAGAGATAGAAATATCAATTATGAGAAAGAATCTTTGATTGGCTGCCCTTTGCATGCTCCCTACTGGAGATCGACCCCACAGTTCGTGCATGTGCCCTTGATGGGAATTGAACCTGGACCCTTCAGTCTGCAGGCTGACACTCTATTCACTTAGCCAAATTGGCTAGGGCTCTTTTTTTCTTGATGAGTCTGATTAAAGGTTTGTCAGTCTTGTTTATTTTTTCAAAGAACCAGCTCCTAGTTTCATTGATCTTTTATACTGTCTTTTACACTCTATTTTCTTTATTTCTTCTCTGATCTTTATTATTTCCTTTCTTTTCCTCCCTTTGAGTTTTGTTTGTTTTTATTTTTCAAGTTCCTTTAAGTATTAACTTAGATTGTTTATTTTAGATTTTTATTGTTTCTTAAGATAGGCCTGTAATGCTATAAATTTTCCTCTTGGGACTGCTTTGGCTGAGTCCCATAGATTTTTGGTTGTTGTGTTTTTATTTTCATTTATTTCAAGTATGTTCTGATTTTTCTCTTTTTTAAAAAATATATTTTATTGATTATTTACAGAGAGAAAGGGAGAAGGATAGAGAGTTAGAAACATCAATGAGATGAGAGAGAGACATCGATCAGCTGCCTCTTGCACACCCCACACTGGAGATGTGCCCGCAACCAAGGTACATGCCCTTGACTGGAATCCATCCTGGGACCTTTCAGTCCACAGGCTGACACTCTATCCACTGAGCCAAACTGGTTTCAGCTGATTTTTCTCTTGATCTCATTGTTAACCCACTCATTGTTTAGTAACATGGTATTTAGCATACACGTCTTTGTGTGTTCTTCATGATATTTAGCATACATGTCTTTGTGTGTGTGTGCACGTGCACACACACACACACACACACACACACACACAGAAGATGGCTAACATGTTGGAAGGGTGTCCAATCTCTCCAAGCCTGAGAATGGTAGACTCTCAGAATAGGAGAGAGCCCCATGTCCCTAAGCAGTATGATCAGTGCAGACACCCAACTAAGGCAGCCCGCAGATACCTGCACCATCATTCCTCTCTCCCACACAGCATGTGCAACACTGGAGAGCAGCCTAGCTGAGGGCAGAAGCTGTGAGTTTAGACACTGGTGTCAACATGGTGTGAGTATCCCAAAAAGCCACAGAAAAGGTGATGCATCCCAGCTTGATGCTCAGGTACACTGCATAGCCTCACAGTCATGACAAATAGCTCTGAGATGGAAAAATACATTCAGAAATAGTCACCAACACTTCAGCAAAAATCTGTAACACGATAAACAGAAATCGCATTTAACCAATGGGTTACCTTATATGCAGTAGAGAGAGTAAAGGTGATATGCAGGGTTATTTCTATGCCTTGTGAAGTAAGGAATTGAAAGACTTTGTGGATAAATGGTAATATAGATATGGATTAGTGCTAGCAATATTCTATTGGACCAATATAACTTTAAGTACATGAATTTACACCTTAAACACTTGAAAAATGGATAGAATTAATAACTTAGAGATCATTAGAGGAGCAAAACAATGAAAAAAATTCTTGAAGAAAATGTGATAAATATATGAAGACTAAAGAGTGGAGGAAAGAGGTAATTAGGACTCAAGATACATATAAAGAACTAAATAAAATAGAGTATACAAATCCTATATAACAATAGCATAATATGCAAATTGTCCCCTCAACCAGAAGGTCATCCAGGACTTTGACCAGAGGGTGGGGCCAGCCGGGGGAAAGGAGGGAGTACCCAGCTAGCAGCCTGCAGCCACTAGGGACCCTATCAGTGCGTGAATTTTGTGCACTGGGCCTCTAGTATACTAGAGTAATATAAGTAAATAAGTTTCTTGCATTAAAAGCAGAATTTTAAATTGCAAACAAAACAAAGCAAGCAATATTGAGTAGAATTTAAGATAAGAAAAAAAGGCCCAGAGGTCTGCTGACTCTGACAATGAAGAGCACTGCAGGCCTTCAGCAATGGCATTCCTCTTCCCAGCCCTGCAGGACCTCTTCCAACCCTGGGTCTTGGCAGCTTCATTTTAGCGATAGACTAACTGGTTAAAATTACATTCTAGAAAATTGGATTCATCAGGAGAAATAAAAATACTCCATAAGTTGTAGAAATATCGAATCACTATTTTGTACACCTGAAACTAATATAATATTGTATGTCACCTGTAACAAAAAATATTTTAAATGTCTGAAAAAGATCACCCACCCAGATTCTCATCTGTGCTCTGCCTTTAAAGAGCTAGGTAATCTACACAATGCCAATTGATTCATTCCAATATATTGTGCAAAATGAACACATGGTCTCCACACTTCTCATCATGGATTGCCTACTGGACCTTTGAAGCTTAGCCCTTCTTTTCAGAGAATTAATTGTTAAAATATGGAAGTCAGTATTTGTCATCCTAAAAAGGAATGGTCTGTATGTTGGGATTCAAACACAGAATTAAGTTTGCATGTCTTGCTGCCCCTTCCCTCCACATGTTTTCACAAGGACCCACAGTTTGTGTTTGCTCTGAATTTGGAAATACAATGCCCGTGTCTCTGAAATAGAGCAGCATTCACTTATATTTTAGACAGAGACCTTCTGTTTTGAAAGTTTTGAGGAGAGAAAAGCCTGTGTTCCTGACAGTACAGCATATGTCAGTGTAAAGCAGATTTTTTTTTTTTGAGAAGTAAGATGTGTTTGGCTTTAACCCTTTAAGGTGCTGCAGCTGAGCATAATGTCGGGAATGTGGGAATCAGGTCTGAGGATGAGTACTTGAATGGCATGGGAGAATCCACAGTCAGGTTTCCTCATCAGGGATCTGGGGTAAAGGGCGGTTTCTGGGGTGCTAAGTAGTGAGGCGGCTCACAAAGTGGGGGGACTGTCTCAGGCAGCTGGAATGTGCAGTCTCAGGGTCCCCTGTGGAGGGCTGTGTCCCTCCCTCTTAGCTCACATTACCTAAAAATAACTTCTCAAAACTTATGAGAATGCATTATATTTTAGCTCTTTGGATTCTGGTTTCTCTCATTAGCCTTGGGCAGAGGATACAGTAGGAAGTTCAAGGATTTTAGAATCAGACTGGGGAGTGTGCCCCACCACCTATCTTATCTGAACTTCATTTTCTACTTTTGTGTAATGGAAATGCTACTTCATAAAAATAATGTGATGTGCAGACTTAATATAGGGAACATGTAGCATGTACTTGGAGAACAGAAGGCACAAAATCAATGGAGTACATGTGACCATTTTTATTAGGAGAATAAGGTAGGCCTCCAGCCATCCACCTGGATGCTAACTTTTGATCAAAGTAAGAAAGGTAATAATTCATAATAATTCTCTTTTTCCCTATGTATTTCATTAATCAACCAATTCCAAGTCAGAATTTATAATTTATGCATTTTTTCTTTTGTGGTTCGCATGCTGGATATAGGCTTCACTATCTAGACATGTGAAGTAGTGCAAGTTTCAATTGAGGACACACATTCCTATCTATGAAATCCAAAGCACTTGGTTGGCCTTTAATTCAACTTCTCTCATTTTGAAGATAAGAAACCTGCGACACTGAGAGTTCAAACACCGAGTCAGAGCTCCTCAGGGTTGCAAGCACCTGGAGGGAAGCAGCTACCTTATTGCAGGTCATAGCCTTCAACCACATCCCTAACTAGTCTGGTCCTTTCCTACCTTCTTTGTCCAGTTGTTTGCAGGCATCTGACCACCGCCGAGGCTGCCTAAAGGCCTTCTCTCCTCTTAGTGCCCAACGGAAACCCAGGCCCTGGGACTCTCACTGTCAGCACAGCCGGGGGTCCCTCCTCCACCTCTGGGCCTCAGTGACTTCTGGGCCGCACATGTCCTGTTGAGTGGCTCCTCTCAGGGCCTTTCACTGGTACCCTCCATCCCCTGCATTCTGAGCTGGCCCAGGGTGCACGGACAGGAGAAGACCCCATGCACACAGACTTTTGATGATGAAACAGGGTTTAGATCACTCTCATAAAAGACCTATGGTGATGTGGACGAAAGGAGCCACATGCTAACCTGACAGGCTTAGGGGAGGCCTGTGTGGCAGTCTTGCAAACTCAGAGACCTAAAATAATCACAAAAGATGGCCTGAAATTAAATATTTAACTACAAACAGGTTATGGTGGGCAGTCATGTCCTAGGTCAATATTTTGCCTGACAAAGATCAACTTAGATCTTTACTGAGTCCATTTGCCTTTTGCCTCTAAGATAAAGTATCTGTGAGATGTCTGGGTAACTTGTAACTTCCCTTTTTCTGGAGCCCCTGGAGCACAACCAGATGTGGTGGCGCTAGGGCAGATACCACAAATTCCTTCACTACCATGTTAATTATTCCTGCACTCATCTATGTATGTCCATCATTTCACTTTTTATCCAATCCCAGCGTTATCCCACCTCCATCACCAATGAATTTCATGTAACCCACTTATGTCCCTCCTTTGATTTCAATGTATAAACACAAATGTAACCTGCTATTCTTCAGAGCATTATCTCAATTCATTGAGGTTCTGCTTCCTGGCATATGTCAACAGTTTGGCTCAAATAAATTCACAAAAATTCTTTACAGGTTTCAATGATTTTTTTTTACGTTAACAGTGAGAGCATGCAAACCGCACACCTGGAGAAGATGTGGCAACCTGGTGGTTTCTGGGCTTCCTCCCTCTTCTGAACACATAGGACTTAGCCAGAAACACACTGTTCAACCAGTGATGAAACTGAACCACATGGGGGAAGGTTGGTGGGAATCCAGACTCAGATATTCTTTCATGGTTAAAGCTAAAGCCCAAATTAAAAACACGACAAAGAGAGATTGTTGTGCTGCATTCATATATGTATTTTTTAAATTCTTCATTGTTTAAAATATTACATATAATATGACATATGTCTTCTTTTTCCCCTCATTGACCTCTCCCTGGCCGCTCCTGCCCCCAGCACGTGAACTCACCCCCTAGTGTCTGTGTCCATTGGTTATGCTTATATGCATGCATGCAAGCCCTTTGGTTAATCTCTTAATCCATCCTTCTGCCTGGCCTTCCCTCTGAGGTTTGACAGTCTGTTTGATTCTTCTCTGTCTCTAGATCTATTTTTGTTCATCAGTTTATCTTGTTCATTACAGTCGATAAATGAATGAGATCATGTGATATTTATCTTTCTCTGACTGGCTTATTTCGCTTAGCATAATGCTCTCCATGTCCATCCATGCTGCTGCAAATTGTAAAAGTTCTTTGTTTCTTATAGCAGTGTCAAGCATGTCAAACACAGGCCAAATAAACAAGGTTTAAGTTTATGTGGCTGCAAAAAAACAAAAGCTTTAATTTTCATAGAAAAGTAGATTTATTTCAATAGAGACATACCGAATATAAAGGGCTGAAGTAAATGAGTCATCGTTAACATAAAATAATAGGCCATTTTAATAAAAATTAATATTTTTTCTTGAACATTAACTTACCAGACATTGCATAACTGCACAAGTTAATAAGTGTAATGCAAATAAATCTACTTTTTTTTTGTTGTTGTTCTCGGAAAGTGAAATGTATCTTATTGTGAACACCAAACAAGTCAGTAGGAGACTAATGATGTGGCAATCGGCTGCTAAAATATTTGCTGCCGGTATTAGTGGAGAGAAATGGTGCACCCGTGTATAAGGCGCATAAGGGAAATGAATGCAGCACAATTATAGTAATCAGTCTCTAGTGAACGTTGTAGTTCATCATTAATAATTATGTATAACAGGATATTATAAAAATTAAGTTAGGAAATTTTTATTAAAACATTTCTTACATACCATTAAATTGGCTGGGCCATAAAAATATTTGTTGTGGGGCACATGCAGCCTATAAGCCCCAAGTTTTACATGCTTGGTGTAGATGTACCACAGTTTTTTAATTCATTCATCTGCTAATGGGCACTTAGACTGTTCCCAAATCTTTACTATTGTAAATTGCGCTGCTATGAAGATAGGGGTGCATATATATTTTCTGGTTGGTGTTTCTAGTTTTTTGGAATATATTCCTAGAAGTGGGATCACTGGGTCCAATGGGAGTTCCATTTTTAATTTTTTGAGGAAACTCCATACTGTTCTCCACAGTGGCTGCACCAGTCTGCATTCCAACCAGCAATGCATGAGGTTTCCTTTTTCTCCGCATCCTCACCAGCACTTGTCATTTGTTGATTTGTTGATGGTAGCCATTCTGACAGGTGTGAGAAGGTACCTCATTGTCATTTTGATTTTCATCTCTCATGACTTTGAGCATGACTTCATATATCTCTTGACCTTCTGTATGTCGACAGAAGTTTAAAAAGTGTCTATGTAAATCCTTTGCCCATTTTTTATTGGATTAGTTATCTTTCTTTTGTTAAGATGCATGACTTCCCTATAAATTTTGGATATTAAACCCTGATCAGATATAACATTGGCAAATATGTTTCCCCATTCAGTGGGCTCCCTTTTCATTTTGTTGATGGTTTATTTGCTGTGTAGAAGCGTTTTATTTTGATGTAGTCACATTTGTTTATTTTTGTAGTGTCTCTATATGGCTTTGGTATTAGGGTAATGCTGTCTTCAAAAAAGAGCTTGAAAATGTTCCTTCCTCTTGAATATTTTGGTATAGTCTGAAGAGGATAGGTTTTCCTTCTTTGAATGTTTGGTAAAACTCCACTGTGAAGCCATCTGGCCCAGGACTTTTATTTGCTGTAAGTATTTTGAATACTGCTTCAATTTCCTCCTTAATTATCAGCCTATTCAGATTTTTAAATTCTTCCTGATTGAGTTTTGGAAGGTCATATTTTTCTAGGAATATACTGCTTTCTTCTAGGTTAACCAGTTTGTTGGAATAGAGTTGTTCATAATATATATATTTTTACAATCCTTTTTATTCCTGTGGGGTCTGTTGGTATTTTGCTTCTTTCATTTCTGATTTTGTTTATTTGGGTCCTCTCTCTTTGCTTCTTGGTGAGCCTAGCTAGAAGTTAATCAATCTTGTTTATCTTTTCAAAGAACCAGCTCTTGGTTTTATTGATCGTTTGTATTTTTTGTTTGGTTTGGTTTTTGGACTCTTATGTCATTTATTTCTGCTCTGAACTTTATTATTTTATTCTGTCTGTGAACTCTGAGTTTTTTTTTATTGCTGCCTTTCTAATTCTTTAAGTTGTAGAATTAGATAAATTATTACCAGATTTTACCATTTTTTGAGGCAAACCTGTAATGCTATGAATTTCTCTCTCAGGACTGCTTTTTGTCCCATAGATTTTGGAACGCTGTGTTTTCATTGTCATTTGGTTCCAGAATATTTTTTATTTCTTCTTTGATCTCTTTTGTAATTCAATCATTGTTTAATAACATGCTATTTAGCCTTCAAGTATTTGTATTTTTAATTGCTTTTATTGTAGTTTATTTCTGATATTATGCCATTGTGATGAGACAATGCTTGATATGATTTCAATCTTCTTGAATTTGGAGAAACTTTTACTGTGTCCCAATATGTGGTCTATCTTTGAAAATGCCAATGTGCACTTGAGAAGAATGCATATTCTGTAGCTTTGAGGTGAAATGTTCTGAAGATGTCAATTAGGTCCATATGGCCTATGAAATGTTTAGGATTTCTGTTTCTTTGCTGATTTTTTGTTTAGAGAATTTATCTAGTGATGTCAATGGGGTGTTAAAATCCCCTACTATGATTTTATTATTATTGATCTGTCCCTTGATATCTTCCAGTTTTTTTTTTTTATGTATTTGAGTGCTCCTACATTGGGTGCATATATGTTTACCAGAGTTATATCCTCTTTTTGTATTGATTCCTTTAGTATTTTGAAGTGGCTTTTATTGTCTCTTGTTATGGTCTTTACTTTGAAATCTATTTTGTCTAATATAAGTATTGCTTCCCCGGCTTTATTTTTATTTCTATTTGCCTGAAAGATATTTTCCTCATCCCTTTACTTTTAGTCTGTGTACATCCCTTGTTCTGAGTTGTGTTTCCTGCAGACAGCATATATGTGGGTCATGTTTTCTTATCCTTTCAACCACTTGGTATCTTTTGGTTGGAGCATTTGGTCCATTTACATGTAAGGTCATTATTTTTAAAAAATATATTTTATTGATATTTTACAGAGAGGAAGGGAGAGGAATAGAGAGTTAGAAACATCAATGAGAGAGAGACATCAATCAGCCGACCCTGCACGCCCCCTACTGGGGATGTGCCCACAACCAAGGTACATGCCCTTGACTGGAATCCAACCCAGGACCCTTCAGTCTGCAGACCAACTCTCCATCCACTGAGCCAAATCAGTTTCGGCTTTGTAAGGTCATTATTGACAGGTACTTGTTTGTAGTCATTTTTATTTTTTGTGCCTCTGTTCCTTCTTCCCTTTCTATTTCTTCTTTTTTACATCAGTTCCTTTAGCATTTCTTGCATTGCTGGCATGGTAGTAATAAAACCCCTTAGCCTCTTTTTGTCAGTGAATCTCCTGAATTCCCCTTCAATTTTGAATGATAGCCTTGCTGGATAAAGTATTATTGGATTCAGTTCCTTGCTTTGAATCACTTTTTATATTTCATTCCGTTCCCTTCTGGCCTGGTGAGTTTCTGTTGAGAAATCATTTGATAATCTAATGGGAGATCCTTTGTAGGTAACTCTCAATCTCTCTCTTGCAACCTTTAAAATTCTCTCTTTGTTATTAACATTTGCCATTGTAATTTCAACGTATCTTGGTGTGGGTCTTTTGGGGTTCATCTTGTATGGGACTCTGTGTTTGTGTGACATTTTCTTCCCCAAATCAGTGAAGTTTTCTGTCATTATTTATTCAAATAGGTTTTCTGATCCTTGTTCCTCTTCTTGTCCATTTTGGATCACTCTTGTATGTGTGTTATTTTATTTCATATTGTCCCAAAGCTCCCTTAGGCTCTCCTCCTGCTTTCTATTTTTTTTTCTCCAATTGCTGTTCAGATTGAGTGTGTTTCTCTTACCTGTCTTATAATTCACTAATTTGGTTCTCTATTTCTTCTAGTCTACTGTTGAAACATTTTATTTTGTGTATGTGTGTTTTGTAGCTATATCATTTTTGATTTCTGGTTGATTCTTACATAAGTTGTTGATTTTCTCATTCACCTGGTTTATGAACTGTATGACTCTTACTCTGATATCTTTTTTTTTTTTGACATGTCTCCATTTCATTTAATTCCTTTTCTGGCTATTCCTCCCTTTCTTTCCTTATGTGGGTTGTTTCTTTGTCTCCCCATTTTTGCTCTCACCTGTGTCCAGGAGTTGAGTTACACAGGGCTTGTGGTTGAAATGGAGGATTTGGTAATAGGGTCATTCACCCCAAGTCACTGGAGGTCCTAAGCACCAGCATGTGCAGGGCTTGTGGTCACAGAGGTGGGTCGGCAAGAGAATCACAGACCTTGTGAGTCACCAGAGTGCCCAGGTGCCGGGGTGTGTTAGGTCTGTGGCTACAACAGTGGTTCATGGGGAAGATCATGCACTCTGGGATTCACAGGAGTCAGCAGCCAAGGAGTCTGGAGTCCTGGTGTCTGTGGGTTTTCACTTGAGGTAACAGGTCTTTGGCTGGAATGGCTATAGGGTCCTGGGTGGTGTCTGAGGCCAGTCGAAGTGGTGTTGAGGCTGAAATGATAGTCACAGGAATTTTGCACTTCAATATGTTGTGGTTTCTGTGCTCAAGCTGGACATCCTAAGATAGCCCAGTCTGCCAGCACCCAAAAGTCCTGCAGTATCTAACTGTCCCCCTCACCCCCCCACACACACCATACATATTCACACACTACCTTTTCACTCCCTTCCTCACTCACACTCTCTTCCTTACTGCTGTCCTGCTAGCCTCTATGTTCTGTCAGGATGGGTCCTTTTGGATTCATAAATTTTGTTTTTAAAACTTGTGCATAGTTACATTGCTTTGCTTCAAAGCTATATAATTAGAACTAATCATTCCTACCCCATTATAGAAACTTTGAGCCTTATCAAATTTTAAATTTAACTAATATTTTTATGGCCTACTATGTTTATAAATCTAAGAGAAAAGTAAAATATAACAAGATTGCAATTTAATCAATGCTATTTTTATTGACCATCTTCCTCTCCCCACACCTGGCTGCATGATAAAGGTAAGATCTCAGAGTCCTAGATATCTGCCATTGCTTGGTTATTAGTTTCCTTTATTTCCTACTGAAAGTCACAAAAAATAATGCTCAGCAAATAATTTGAAATTCAATGTTTAAACATATTTTATTGAGGGTACATCAAGTACCAAATATAATGATTGCACTGTTCTCTCCTCCCATCCCCCTCTCTCTCTTACAATCTCTCTCCCCCTCATTTTTTCTTTCATCAGACTAATGTGGCTTCAGTATCTGAGAACAATGAGGCCCCTGCAGCTGGAGGCAATTATAAGATGTGAAAGGCATGGAGACAGGCCTGTTTCCCCTTTACCTGCACTGGAGTCCTGGTCTGAGCCACCACTCCTGCCTTAGCTGACATAGTCCACAATGGAGGCCTGCTGGGCTCCCAGCTGGAGAAAGAACTGACGAGGAAGGCATTGGAAGAGGCAGCAGAAGAATGGGCCCTCCAGGTGGACAGCACCCTTGCTCAGGAGCCTGCAGCAGCAAATCTGACTCCCTGTAGACTGAGCTTGTGTCTGTTTAAGGTTCTGATTTAATGAGCAGGAACTGTGAGGCCATAGTATTTGAAGACACAGAAATTTCTGGAAGCTGGGAAAGGTGAAAGGTACACATGTCTATATGAAAAGTTCTGAGTTGATAGAAGTGAGGCCAGGACTTGAATCCAACCACAGGAAAAAGGAAAGAACCAAATGAGTAAACGTCAATCTAAGAAATGGACAGAAAACCTATAGTAGACCACAGCCTCACCTGCTGATTGAGCCTCACTCCAGCATGACCTGGTGGCTCCTTCAAGTCCACCTTGGCTTCATTCCCTGAAGGGTCAGGCATTCTAGATACCCAGCCAATGGGGTGGCCCTACAGGCTCAAGGATGTGGTTGAAACCTTCTCTCGTGTGACAGATGGTCCCAGGGGTCCCACATCTTAAAGCCAAGAAATAGATGTGTGTGGCAGCTTTGCGTGTATGTGTGTGTGTGTGTGTGTGTGTGTGTGTGTGTGTGTGTAGCAGGGCCTAGAGTAACAGACAGGAAGAAAGATTTAATTAATCTATGAACCAGGAGGTCATGGTTCAATTCCCATTGAGGTTGTTCTCTGTGCTCTTTGAAGGTGGAAGAAGAGGACATTGGCCAGGAGCGTTGACACCTGCTTTAATGATAAGGGGTGGCCTTTGCATCTCACTCTGACCTGCTCCCTTCCAACCTCAAGTCACTTCCTTTGCTCAGATAAGATGGTGAAGATTAATTATTTAGTGTCGGCAGAGGGTGATATTTCTGGTGATGAAAAGTTTCATGGAACTACTAAGTATTATTATAATTAGGAAGCTAAGCAGATACATTTATCCTGCATCTATTAATTAGGCAGGGAAGTAAATTAATTTTCCCCTATCCATGCTCATTTTGCTTGTTGGTTATTTTATTTCATGTGCAAAGAGAAAGTCTTATCTATTGCAATATGAATTATATATGCTATATTCCTCGGTCTAACCAATTTAGATAAAACTGTATCTATTCTAGAGAAATTTCATTTGGGAAGCAGAGGTGGGGGTAGGAGATAAGACCATCTTTCCAGAGTTAGTTATAAATAGTAGACAAATAAATAACAAGTGCCAGATGCTATTGGGAGAAGTATGTTTTTTCTTCTGATGCTATATAATTAGTTTGGGTCACTGTCCTCCGGGCTCCAGGGTTGAGGATGGCAGGAGGAGGGTGGAGCAGGGAAGCTGCTGTTCTCACCTGAGTGTCAGGAACAATGCCCAGCACAAATGTGCTCTAACAGCCTCTGTCCCAGGGGCAAGCCAGGAGGATTGCAGCATGCTGCTCAACAGGATGCATAAAGTAGACACAGGATGTGTGCACAGGCGTGTAAGATCTGCAACCTTCCATTTCCTCTCCCAGGCCTCATTCTTCAGGAGGTTTAATCGCTGTCCATCTGTGATCTTCCCATCACTTTTTCCTGCTATTACATGTTCCTTCCTGGGAATGCTCATCTAGGCCATCGTGGTGTCCCGGCTGGGAGTAAAACCTGCTTCAGTTTTCCTAGACTGGGTGTTACTCATAATCATGGGACATTATCTTATGGCTATATATCTTTCTCCCTGTCTGTTACTCTATGCTCTTCTATACACACACACACACACACACACACACACACACACACACACACACAGGCAAAGGAAGTCCAGCTCTTGAGCCCTGCTCTGCAATGTCAAGGCACTTACTGCAGGACCAAGACCAGGTGAGGGGGTGCCTGCACACAAACCAAGGAAGCCTGAGCTGATTCCTCACTCAGGATGACTTGACAGCAAGGGCCTCCTTTTCTCACAGGCCCTGAGCTCTCTAAGCCTCATCTGTGTGGCTCTGCTCCACCACTCCTATTGGGCACATTTGGTATCCAGGATCATTGTGCTGCTCCTGGACCTCAGACTGGGCTCTGCCAGTAAAAAATCGTGTTATCCTCATCTTCCTGGGTTCTCATACATACCCTTTTCATGATTCTGCAACTGCTAAATCAGAAGTGCTCTCTCTGGCCAAAGCTCCTCAGACACCCCTTGGGCAGAGTGAGGATGCCCATCTTCATGACCTGGTGTTTGCACCCAGAGCCCTAGCTCACTGCATTATGATTCTTTCCTTTCCTTCTTTTGACAACAGAGAGCTTCTGTATCTTACAAATTCTGTACTTTTATCTTAAGTGACTTCCTAAGTGTCCAGTACATAAAGGCCACTCAATAAATGTTTGTTTAATGAGTGAATTAATTATATATAAATATAATAAAGCATGTTATTATTATCATTTATATACATTTTATTGGTTTTAGAGAGGAAGAGAGAGATAGAAACATCAATGATGAGAGAAAATCATTTTGGCTGCCTCCTGTATTTCCCACTGGGGATGAAGCCTGCAACCCAGGCATGTGCCCTGACTGGGATTTGAACCATGACCTCCTGGTTCATAGATTAATGCTCAAACACTGAGCCACACCAGCTGGGCCATAATGTTATTATTGATTAAAATTTAGTTCTGGTATATCTGAACAGTAGCATCTAGGACTCACCGAGGGTGCAATAAAGCCTAAGAGGACACTTTGGAAGATAAAGTCCAGCCTGATACTTGGAAATGCAGTCAGTGGTGCTGCAGTGATTTTTGTCTTGGTTTTTACATTGCATTTCAGTCACTTTGTCTCATCTCCCTCACCGTGGAGCTGTGTGTCCTGCAGAGCATACAGCATAGGAGTGGCCTGGGAGACTATGTGCAGGGTTGAAGATGAACATCAATTTACTTGGGCTTGAAAATAAAAGTTTCACGGTAAGAAAAATCAATTATTTGAATCTTCCCTTAAAGTCAGACGAAGATGAATTGATGAGTCTAAGTACTGATACTTAAAAGCTTTCCACAGAATGGTGATGGAAAAAGACTCATTCTGACCAGCCATGATAGAGGAGGGCAGGAAGGAGAAGCCTGAACAAGGAGACAATTCACAAGGCTCTCTCACCTTGCCCCTTCTACTACATTACTCTTACTCCTACATAAGGTTGCCCTAAAGTGCACATGGTTCAAGGAAATTGCCAGAGCATGCTGTTCTATGCACTTACAGGTGTGTGGATCCAGTCCAGCACAACCAAAGCTGCAACAAGGTGTGTTTTATTGTTTGTTGTTTTTGGGAATGAGCATGGGAAACTGGGCTGTTTGATTTCAGTGAAATAAACGCTTCACTTCCTGTGGTCAGTCATTCAGTGTCTGCAAAACTCAGAGCTGACTAACTCCTTATGGCCCAACCCCTTTCCCTAGATCAAAGTGTGTGCTTCTGTGCGCACATTGGAGCTCAGGGGAGGAAGGGAGTGCAATGCACTGTCTCTTTCAATGGCTGTCAGTAAGGACCCAAGATGCAATGAGATATTAGCAGTATTACACTCAGCTTAGGAGGCCAGAGATGGATGCTCCCAGAGGCTGGCACTGCGGGAGGAGGAGGCTGCTCTTCCTGGGAGCTAAGGTTGTGGTATTGCCTATTGCCACAGCATCAGGAAATACTTTACTGTTCTTTACCTTTAACTGAATCATCTTTCCATTTTCTCTTTTGATTCCAACATGAAAGGTTGTATCATACAGTTAATTTTTTTAAATGTCAAAATTTATACACTTTTCAGGTAAATAGAGATAAGTTGTTTTTTTCTTGTTTGTTTGTTAAACAGTGTTGGTAAATCACTGTAGAAACTGGGTTCAAGTTGTCAAAATTTTCAAAACTTTATTTGATTCCTTAAATTTTTAAAATAATAATAATTATTTTTATAAATTATTATCTCAATTATAGGAATGATTATCTATTGGCTCCTGTCACCTTTATTATATCTCCTTTTAAAATTTGAATGTGTATCTGAGAGTCCTCAGACATCTAGAAAGAGCAAGGTTGAAACAGGCTAACATTTGATGCTTTGAATTTGGTGGATCACAAAGTAACTCAGCTTGTTTTGATGAAGGAATTCAGATGTGGGCGCTAGAAACATGGTGCTCATTGTTCTGTACAATTCCCTTTAAAGTTACATGGGATAGAGACTGCACTTGGGAAAACAGTAATTCCTGAGGAATGGATTTTTACCAGCAGAAAAGCTTCTCTTTCAAATTTATTAAGTGATTATTTTGTTTCAAATACCATATAAAATGGTTGAACAAAAATAGTCTTTAATATCAGAAGTAATCTCTTGAGTAATGAAAATAATAAGTTGGATGTTATATTTGTGAGAAATAAACTATTTATATGAGTTTCTTAGCATGTACTTTTCACTTGATTGGACAGATATGCTTTTTAAAATATATAACTTTAAGACTACAAAGGCCTATACCAGTACTCTATTCTAAACTATAATGTGCAATTTATGTTGTCATTCAGAAATTATTAAGTGTTGTGGACTGAAAATTTGTATTCTCCCTCCCCCAACTCATATGCTGAAATTCTAGCATGTAGTGTGCTAACAGGTATGGGGCCTTTGGGAGTCAGTGTTCTCCAGAGAAACAAAGCCGATACAATAGATGATAAATGATAGATAACAGATGATAGATGATAGATGATAGATGATAGACAGAGATAGATAATAGATAGATGGATAAATAGAGATACAAAAGATTTATTGTAAGAATTAAATCAGGCAATTAAGGAGGCTTAGGTATGTCATGATATACCATCTGAAGCCTTTTGGTACAAAATCATTCAGAACTTTTTCTTCATGCATGATATCTACTTTTATTTTTTGGTATGTTGACTCTCTTTTGTGGTGTTTTACAGGACAGAAACTTAGTTTTTGATGTTGTGCTCTTGCAAAAGTTATTTCCTTCCTCATTTGGTTGCTGGAAATCTTTCCTCCTTCCCCATTATTCACTCAATAGCAGAGTCTATGTTCAAACTTCTTGGCTAATGTTTAATATCTACTTCTCTGTGCATTAGCAGTGCAGAGGCAATCTTATTTTAGTACTTGATATTTCCAGGGTATGCTATTTCTTCTTTATATTTTTAATATTCTGGATTTATAGCCCTCATAATTTGTGCTATACTAAAATATATCTGATATTCATTTCAGATGTCAGCTTCACATAATTGTCCTCAATATCACTAATGATTATATTTCTGGTAATAAAAGTTTTCATAACTGTGTTTTAAAATTTCCATATAAATGTCATAGTTGATTGTGAGAAATTTGAAGCATTTCCACTAACATCAGGAGCAAGGCAAGAATGTCCTCTCCCACCACTTTTTTTTCAATATTGTACTGCAAGTTATGGCAAACTCAATAAGACAAGAAAAGGAAATTAAAAATATCAAGATTGAGAAGTAAGAAATAAAACTGTCTTTGTTCACAGGTGACATGATTATCTATGTATAAAATCCAAAAGAATCAATAACAACAAAAAACCCTCCTGGAACTAATAAATGATTATGGAATGATTGTAGGATTCAAGGTTAATATACAAAAGTCAATTGTATTCCTATATACTAGCAATGAACAAGTGGAATTTGAAATTAAACACACAATAAAATTTAAATGAGCACTTCCCATAATGAAATACTTAAGTATAAACCTAACAAAATATATACAAGATCTAAATGAAGAAAACTTTAAAACCCTGATGAATAAAATCAACTCTGATAATAAAAGTCTAGGTGGTGGCATGCTCCCACGTGATGCTTTCACATCACCACAAGATGGCCGTCCCCATGTTGTCACAAGATGGCCACCCTCACGTCATCACAAGATGTCTGCCACAAGATGGCTGCCATAAAATGGCCAGCAGGGAGGACAGTTGTGGGCAATCAGGCCAGCAGCGGAGGGCCATTGGGGGCAACCAGGCAGGCCATGGAGGGTAGTTGGGGGTGACCAGGCCTGCAGGGAAGGGCAGTTGGGGGCTACCAGGCTGGCAGGAGAGGGCAGTCAGGGGCCATCGATCTAGCAGGGGAGGGAAGTTGGGGTGAC
>JAAGEH010000021.1:11120394-11203788 GCA_011751065.1 Lasiurus cinereus
GTAGAAAGGCAAGTTCAATATAAGCTGTTTCTCTCCTTCACTCATTGTTTCTTTCCTATGGCCATATGTATTTCATTGAGAAAATGAAACTTCTTTGAAAAAATTCAATTTTAAAAAGAACACAATCAGTATACTTAAAAGTTATGATTTGGCTCAGTAGATAGGGCAACTGCCTAAGGACTGAAGGATCCTGGGTTCAATTATGGTCAAAACATTAATGTTGGATGCAGGTTTGGTCCCTGGCCTTGGTCAGAGTATGAGCAGGGGGCAACCAATTAATGTGTCTCTCTCAGATGGATGTTTCTCTCTCTTTGACTCTCCCCCTTCCTTCCATTTCCTCTAAAAATCAATGGGAAAATATCCTCAGGTAAGGATTTTTAAAATATATTTTTTTTCTCGTTATTTCAGTCTTTTAACAAACTTATATTTTGTAGCTATTATGTGCCAGGCTCTTGCTGTGCTTTTAGGAGAGTACTGTATAGAATAAGCACTCACCACTCTCAGTAGAAAAAGATGACTATTACATGAGGTAAATTTGGAAATAAAATGCAAAAGTAATAAAAAAAGATTTACAAAGACCAACATTTCTTCTCTTAAAAAATTAAAAAAGATAGAACACACTCAAAATTAAACAAGAAAATTTACAAAATACAAATGAAATAATATGGGATGATAATTTAGGTACATTAGAGATTTAAACATTAAAACAACAATTAGAGGAGGACACCAAATAGCCTGCATGACAAATTGTTGAAACTCAATATCAAAAATGCAGATTAAAACAATATGGGATCTATCTTTAAAACTTGTAGGTTGGCAAAATTAGAAAGCTGGATGATACTAAGTGTTAGCAGGCATTAAAACCCTGGGAATGACCTGGACAGTTTTGCTCAGTGGATAGAGCATTTGCCTGTGGACTCAGATTTGATTCCTGCCAAGGAGAGGTATCTCAGTTGCAGGCTGGTTGGGCATGTGCAGGAAGCAACCAATCGACATGTCTATCTTATACAGTGGTACCTCAAGATACGAGTGCCCTAACATAGGAGATTTTTGAGATACGAGCCATCGAGCGAGCGATTTTTTGCTTTGAAATATGAGCAACATTTGAGATACGAGTAATCGCAAGGATCGGCCGGCTGCACATGACCCACCAGTTTACCACGACTCAAGCGTCTCATAGTTTCCACGCCTCAGTCAGTTTGCTTGTTTACCTCATTGTCGAAGCATCTTTTGTGCATTTACATACTTTATCACATTTCTTTTTATAACCATGGGTCCGAAGAAAGCGAGTGGAAAGGTCAGTGCTCAGAAGAAGATGATGTCTATTGAATTAAAGCGTGAAATCATAGAAAAATATGAGCAAGGTGTGCGAGTGGCTGTCTTGGCGAGGCAGTACGGGCATAGTACTTCTACGATATGCACTGTGCATAAACGGAAGGAGTCAATAAAGGGTATAACGCCAGCTAAGGGCATTAGAATAATTTCTAAGCTCCGTAGCTCTCTCCATGAAAAGATGGAGAATCTACTGATGGTGTGGGTGATGGAGAAGTAGCTTAAAGGAGACACATTAACACAGGGCATCATATGCGAGAAGGCGCGAGCGATTTATGGTGATTTGCTGGAGCAGACCCTGTGTACTTCCACGCTCGAAGCATCAAAAGACTCATTTAAAGCCAGTAGAGGCTGGTTTGATAACTTCAGGAAAAGGTCCGGCATTCACTCCATCGTCAGGTATGGTGAGGCAGCAAGTTCGGATGTGAAGGCAGCTGAGGATTACCTCAAAACTTTTTCCGAACTGATAGAAGCCAAAGGATATATCCCCCAGAAAGTCTTCAACTGTGATGAGACAGGGATTTTCTGGAAGAAGATGCCGAATAGGACTTATATAACGGCAGAGGAGAAGGCGATGCCAGACCACAAACCCATGAAGGATGGGCTAACTCTCGCACTGTGCACCAATGCGAGTGGCGACTGCAAGATCAAGCCTCTGCTTGTATACCATTCGGAAAACCCCAGAGTCTTTAAATCACATAAGATTTTAAAAGATAAACTGCAAGTTATGTGGAGGGCAAACCCGAAGGCATGGGTCACCAGGCAGTTCTTTGTGGAGTGGGTAAACCTGGTTTTCGGCCCTTCTGTTAAGAAATATCTACAGGAAAACAACCTAACCATGCAAGCCCTCCTCGTCCTCCACAATGCTCCTGCTCACCCACCGAACCTCGAAGATGAACTCCTCGAAGAGTTCAAGTTTATAAAGGTTGTCTACCTACCTCCTAACACCACTCCTATCCTGCAGGAGGTGATTTCTAATTTTAAAAAGCTGTACATCAAGCACCTGTTCCGGCGCTGCTTTGAGGTGACGGAGAACACAAACCTCACCCTTCGAGAGTTCTGGAAGAACCACTTTAACATCGTGATATGCGTCAGAATTATTGATCAGGCCTGGCTGGGTGTTACAACGAGGACTTTGACCTCTGCATGGAAGAAGCTGTGGCCTGAGGCCGTAGACAAAAGGACCTTCGAAGGATTCAAACCCGAAGTGCCAGTGGAGGAAAAGATAGTGTCTCTGGGAAAATCCATGGGCCTGGAGGTGGATGAGAGAGACGTGAATGAGCTCGTGGAGGAGCACTCTCTGGAACTCACCATGGAGGAGTTACAAGAGTTGCAGTCTTAGCAACCTGCGGAGGTTCTCCAAGAAATTGATTTCAAGGAGGAGCCAGAGGTGGAGGAGATCTCTACAAGTGAGATAAAGGAGAACTTAGGAATGTGGGAGAGGGTGTCACACTTCGTGGAAAAAGAACACCCCGAAAAAGTTGCTACTGGTCTTGCATCGTAGCTGTTCAATGAAACTTGCCTCACCCATTTCAGAAACATTCTGAAAGGGAGGAAGAGGCAAACCTTGTTGGACACGTTTTTTTTTTTTTTTTTAAATCGGCCAAAAATGCAAAGACCAGTAGCAATTAAGTTCAGTGAAGATTAGTTAAGTTACATTCAGTTTAGGGATAAAGTATAGCATTAAGAGTGTAACCAGTAGGCAAATACACTTTATAAAACCAGTTTATTCCTTTACATTCTCTTTTATTATGTTTTTATACAATATTTGTCATTTATAAATACATTTTTCTTATTCAAAAACACATAACAAGAACAACTGGGGTGGCATTTTGGGGGCTGGAACGGATTAATGGCGTTTCAATTGATTTCAATGGGGAAATTTGCTTTGAGATACGAGCAACTTGATATACGAGCAAGGTTAAGGAACGAATTAAACTCGTATCTCGAGGTACCACTGTATCAATGTTTTTCTGTCTTTTCCCGTTCCTTCCACTCTAAAAATCAATGGGAAAAAACATCCTTGGGTGAGGATTAAAAAAAAAAAAAAGAATCCTGGGAGTAAGAACTTGATTCACTGAGAGCAGACCTGGACTAGGTATACCAACCCAAAAGGCAAGACTGATCAAATTAAGTGTACACATGCGCAATTCAATACTCACACTCCAGGTTTACATGCTGTAAGAATTTTGTGTGTCAACTATACTGGGCTGTGGGATGCCCACATATTTGCTCAAACATTCTGGGTATGTTTGTAGGGTGTTTTTGGATAGGATTAACTTTTAAATTGATAAAAGGAGTAGAGCAAATTACTCTCTGTAATGTGGGTAGACCTCATACAATTAGGTAAAGGCCTGAATATGTCACATGATCTCACTAATATGTGGCATCTAATGAACAAAATAAACTGATGAGAAAAATAGATCCAGAGACATAGTCATAGAACAGAATGTGGAATCTCAGAGGGAAGTGGGGTTGGGGGCAAGAACAGTGTAACTAAAGAATTTATATGCATACTAGAGGCCTGATACATGAAATTCATGCAAGGGGCTCAGCCCTTGCAGCCATGTTAACTTGCCTTAACCCTGGCAGCCCCAGCTTCAACCAGAAGGTCATCTGGAAGGATGTCCAGAAAGTTATTTGGATGTCCAGTCCAATTAGCATATTACATTTTTATTATTATAGATGAAATGAAGGCCTGAGGTGGGATGGGAGCCAGGTGAAGAACGGCAAAGTGGGGAAAATTGGGGACATCTGTAATACTTCCAACAAAAATAAAAATTTATAAAGTCCTGAAGAGAACAAAAAGCCTAAATCTTCCTCTGAGTAAGAGAGAATTTTTTTTTTGCGTGGGCTGTGGGCCTGCTGTTTTTTCCTTTTAGATCTCTCCCCTCAACTCCCTTCGGTCTCTAATTTGTGATTCACCTACAGATCTTGGGACTTACCAGTCTCCATAATCATGTGAGCCAATTTTTATAATACATTTCTTGGTACTCATTCATACACACATATATACGTGTACAGTGGTACCTCGAGATATGAGTGCCCTAACATACGAGATTTTTGAGATACGAGCCATCGAGCAAGCGATTTTTGCTTTAAAATATGTGCAACATTTGAGATAGGAGTAATCACGAGGATCGGCCGGCTACACATGACCTACCAGTTTACCGCAACTCGAGTGTCTCATAGTTTCCCACCCCTCAAGGTTACGGAACGAATTAAACTCGTATTGTGAGGTACCACTGTGCTATTGGTTCTGTTTTTTAGGGGAAACTAGGCTAATATGCAGGCCAAAGTTTCTATTTACCAACCTGTAAGAGGACATTGATAAGGCTGCTTATTTCATTTGTGGAGAGTGGGTAGGTAAAATATGGTACAATTGCTATGGAGATCTAGTTACACCATAGTTGGAAGCAATGGGCCAAATATAGCAAAATAGATAGGTAGTGAAGACAGAGTGCTTAATGAGAAAAAGAAAAGCAGGATAAGATACATTACACAATGTCATTAGTGTAAATTGAAAATGCATGTATGTAAAAGAATGGTATACATTTTGCAAAATGAATGCCTATTTTGCAATACAGTTTTTCATAGAAGCAGAAAGATAAATATTAAATATATTCAAACTTTGCCTAATGTGGGAGGTGGAAGCAGATTGAGTGAAAAAAATAAGAGGAAATGAATCAAAAATTGAATTTTAAAGAAATAGAAGAGCTTTGCATAAGCAACTGAATTAATGTATAAAGAACTAAGTAGTTAGATCAGTGTTTTCTTTGTTTATCTGTTGATTCAACTTGTAAACATCTTCCCAATGGAACAGTCAAGAGCAATGCACTAAGAGCAACCAAGAACATAAGAGAGAGAATTCTTTTGGCAGGGCTTGGGGACCTTGGGCCCTTGTGCCATGTAAGGCCACAAAATCACTTGATCTGGCCCTGCCAAGGTTCTAGAGATGAGTTAATTAAATGTTTGACCAAATATAGCGGGATAGTTTTTAAGTTGATAATTTTGTAAGCCAGTAAATCTCTCTCTCTATATATATATAAAAGTCAAGCGACCAATGACTAGAATGACTGGGCAACCAGTTCTATCATGCACACTGTGGCCAGTCAACTGGTCCTATCAGGGGTGGTGCCAGCAAGCCAATCTCCCATGTCTCCTCCCCCTGGCCAGCCTGGCCTTGATCAGTGCAACCTCAGCCCATACCTCAGTAAACCTGAGCCCACACCTCAGCCTACACCTTCGCCACACACACCCCGGCAACCCAAGGGAAGGTCCCAGCATCTGGGATTTATTTATCTTCTACAATTGAAACTTTATTGCCTTAAGCAGAGGCCTGGGCTGGCCAGGGTGTGTGAAAAGCTTGGCTTCCTTCATTGCTGGGGGAAACCCAAACCTCCCTCCTGCTCTCTCTGTGGCTGTAGCTATCTTGGTTGGGTTAATTTGCATATTCTCTCCTAATTGGCTGGTGGCATGACTTGTGGGCATGGCTTGTGGGTGTAGTGGAAGTATGGTCAATTTGCATATTGCTCTTTTATTAGATAGGATATATATTGGTCTCTAAGTCACTTATTCATAACTAATCTTTATCATTTCCTTCCTTCTACTTACTCTGATTCTTTCTTGTGTTCTCTTTCTAGTCCTTTAATTTTTAGGGATAAATAGTGTATTATTAGGTATGAGGTAGACCTGTAGTGCTATGGACTGTGTTTGCTGTGTCCCAGAGATTGGGGTTGTTGTTGTTGGTGGTGGTGTGTGTGTGTGTGTTTTCATGAAGTTTTTTATGTATTTCTTGATCTTGTTGGTAACCAATTCATAGCAGTAATAAGATGCTATTTGGCCTCCATGTGTTTGAAAGTTTTTTGGGTGTTTTTACTGTAGTTTTGATTTCTAATTTCATCCCCCTGTTACCTGAAAAGATGTTTGATATGATTTCAATTTTCTTGAACTTGCAGAGACTTTTTTTGTGTCCAATGATGGTCTATCTAGTGAATGATCCATGTGCATTTGAGAAGAATATATATTCTTGAGCTTTGGGTCAATTAAATCCATCAATTCAGTGTCATTTAGGGTTGCTGTTTTCTTGCTAATTTTTTTGTCTGGATGATTTGTCCAGTGAAGTTAGTGTGGTGTTAAATTCTTCCAGTATGATTGTATTATAGTTGATCTTTGACTTAAAGTCCTCTAAAAGGTTGTTTGTTTTTTTAAGATATTTAAATGCTCCTACATTAAGTGCTTATATGATTAGCAGGGTTATATATTCTTGTTGGATCCCTTTAGTATTATATGTAGTGACATTTGTTGTCTCTTGTGATGGCCTTCATTTTGAAGTCAATTTTGTTGGATATGATTATTGCTAACCCAGCTTTCTTTTCATTTCCATTTGCATGGAAAATTTTTTCCATCCCTTGACTCTCATCCTGTGTGAGTCTTTTGTTCTCATGTGTGTATCTTGTAGATAGTATTTAGTTGGGTCATGTTTTCATATTCATTCAGCTACCCTATGTCTTTTGATTGGAGCATTTAGTCCATTTACATTTAAGGTTATTATTGATAGGTATGTCATTTTAATTCTGTATGGCTATGTTTCTCTATTTCTTATTCTCATTATAGCAGTCCCTTTAGCATTTATTGCAGTGCTGGTGTGGTGGCAATAAATTCCTTATCCTATTTTGTGTCTGAGAAGTTCTTTACTTCTCCATTTACTTTGAATATTAGGCTTGCCGGATATAGTAATATTGGTTTCAGATCCTTGCTTTCCATTATCTTGATTACTTCATGCCATTCTCTTCTGGACTATAGAATTTCTGAAGAGAAATCAAGTATCAGCCTCATGGAAGCTTGTTTGTAGGTAACAAATTGCTTTTCTCTGGCTAACCTTTCAAGTTCTCTCTTTGTCTTTGATTATTGGCATTTTAATTGTGATGTATTTGGGTGTGGGCCTGTTTGGGGTCTTCTTGCTTGGGACTCAATGTGTCTCCTGGGCTTCTGTGCCTCTCTCTTTCACCAGGTTAGTTTCCTTATGCTGTTTCTTCAAGCAAGTTCTCTATCTTTTATTCACTTTCTTCTCCTTCTAGCACACCTATTATGTCAATATTGCTACATTTCATAATTTTTTCCACAGCTCCCTTAAGTTGTCCTCCTGTTTTTTAATCCTTTTTTTTAGATTCTCTGATTGATTTTTTTTCTACCCTATCTTCTAATTCACTGATCTGATCCTCAGTTTCCTCCTATGCTGTGTATTCCTTCCACTGCATTCTTTATTAGTGCTATGTCATTCTTCATAGTTACTATTTTCTCACACTCTTGAAAATCTTAGCCATCATTATTCTGAGCTCCATGTCTTGTTTCTCCCCAGAAGACAGGAACCATGCTGCTTTTTACAGCCAGATATTATGTGGGAGTCTTTCTCAGTTTGGGTGCTACTGGTATGTGTGTGGGGGAGCAGCATGGGTATTAGTTACAAGGGTTCTCAGTGGTAACCACCACAGCTGAGATATCGCTCCAGAATTTCAGCTTCTGTCTGTGGGAGTCTGGCCAGCCCTTTCACCCCTACCAGTCTCTATGCAGTCTCCATTTTCCATCCTTAGTTATCAGGGTTCTCTTTACTTAGTCTATAGTTGATTATTCAGGACATTTTTAATTCCAGTTTGGTCTTGGGAGCATTTCTGTGTAGCATTCACTTATTCTGCCACCATTGTTAATCTCTCGTTAAGTACTTTAAATATACTATACCACTGCTTCCTGGACTTTATGATTTCTGAAGAGAAATTAAGTGTTAATCTTATTGAAGTTCTCTTGTATACAACAAGTTGCTTCTCTCTTGCTGCTTTTAGAATCTATCTTTTGCTTTTGACAATTTGACTATAATTTCTATCATTATAGAAATCTTTGACTTAATCTTGTTTACAGTTCCTTTAACTTATTAAATAGTAAGTTATTATTATTATTGTAATAAGTACATTCATTTCTTTCATCATATTTTGACCAATCTTTTTTCAAAGATTCCTTTTGCCTCTTTCTCGATCTCCACTACTTCTTGGAATCTCAGTAAGCATATGGTTATATGCTTGATGTTGCCCTACATTTTTGTTATACAATGTTCATTTTTCCTCATTTTTCTATTTGTTTGTTTATCAGACTGGGTCATCTACAAAAACCTATCTTCAAGTTGTTTAATTCTATGTTCTTCACAGTCAAATTTAATATGAACAATTTTAGTTAATTTTCAGCTCCAGAATTACACTGAGTTTCTTTTGATAATTTCTGCCCATATTTTAATATGATCTACTTAGTGATGCATGATTCTCTGATTTCCTTTAGTACTTTATCTGTGGTTTTCTTTAGTTCTTTGACCATATTCAATATATTCTCTGCTTAGTAAATCTAATGTCTATGCTTTATCAGGGACCATTTCTATTAATAATCTTCTCTCCCTTCCTCCTCCCTCCTCCTCATGATTAGGACATACTTTCTGGTTTCTTTGCAAGTCTTATTATTTTTATTGAAAACTAAACTTCCCAAATATTTTACTGTTAACAAAAGTAGCTATCATATGCTTTTATTTCCCTGAACTTGTGTTCCTGTTTGATGGAGCTATTGTTTGTTAATTAGTAAGTCTTCTAAACTATTCCTCTAAAGTTTGTATTTTCTGCCAGAAGTGGCCACTGGTATCTCTGTTCACATAGTAGTCACCTAGTGTTTTGAGTTTCTTTAAGTACCTGGAGCCAAAAACAGGAAAAAAAAAGATCCCAGTCTTTCTAGGTTGACTCTGTGTTGTGTCAATTCTTCAATGCTTAGCCAGGCTAATTCCAACTCTGCCATAGCCTTCACTTCCCTCTTGGAGCCTGAAGGTCAACCAGAGGTCAAAGCTTAAAGTCTCTTTCATGACTTTATTGGGAATGTGTCCATCCATAGAAATGAGCTGGCCTTATTGATTCTACAGAGCACACAGGATTTTTTTTATCTTTTATTTTATTTTATTTTATTATTTTATTTTATTAATTTTTTATACATATCTCCCCATTGCCCCCCCTCCCTCCCAGGCATACCCCAACCCCCCAGTGTCTATGTTCATTGGTTATGATTATATGCATAGATACAAGTCCTTTGATTGATCTCTTATCTACCTCACCTAACTTTAATCTTCCTACTGTAATTTCACAGTCTGTTTGAAGCTTTACTGTCTCTGTATCTATCCTTTTTTCATCAGTTTATAATGTTCTTTATTATCACCCAATGAGTGCGATCATGTGATGCTTCTCCTTCATTGACTGGCTTATTTCGCTAAGCATAAGGCTCTCCAGTTCCAACCAGGTTGCTGCAAATGGTAAGAATTCCTTCTTTTTAATGGCTGCATAGAATTCCATTGTGTAGATGTACCACAGTTTTCTGATCCACTCATCTGCTGACGGGCACCTAGGCTGTTTCCAAATTGTAGCTATTGTAAATTGTGCTGATATGAACATAGGGGTGCATAAATCCTTTCTGATTGGTGTTTGTAATTTCTTAGGATAAATTCCTAAGAGTGGTATTACAGGGTCAAATGGGAGATCCATTTTTAGTTTTTTGAGGAAACTCCATACTGTTCTCCACAGTGGCTGCACCAGTCTGCATTCCCACCAACAGTGCACAAGGGTTCCTTTTTCTCCGCATCCTCGCCAACACTTGTCGTTTGTTGATTTGTTGATGATTGCCATTCTGACAGGTGTAAGATGGTATCGCATTGTCATTTTGATTTGCATCTCTCGGATGACTAATGACTTTGAACATGTTTTCATGTGTCTCTTGGCTTTCCTTCTGTCGTCTTTTGAAAAGGTTCTATTTAGGTCCGTTGCCCATTTTTTTATTGGATCCTTCATCTTCCTTTTATTAAGTTGTATAAGTTGGTTGTAGATTTTGGAGATTAAACCTTTATCAGTGATAACATTTGCAAATATGTTCTTCCATGCATTGATCTTTCTTGCTGTTTTGTTGATGGTTTATTTTGCTGTGCAAAAGCTTTTTATTTTGATGTAGTCCCATTTGTTTATTTTTTCTTTAGCTTCCATTGCCTTTGGAGCAGTATCAGTGAAGAAGTTCTTTCGGCATATATCTGAGATTGTGCTGCCTGTGGATTCCTCTAGTATTTTTATGGTTTCCCTTCTAATGTTTAAGTCCTGTATCCATTTTGAGTTTATTTTTGTATTTGGTGTAAGTTGGTGGCCCAGTTTCAATTTTTTGCATGTATCTGTCCAATTTTCCCAACACCATTTATTGAAGAGGCTATCTTGGTTCCATTGAATGTTCATGCCTCCTTTGTCAAATATTAATTGAGCATAGTGGTTTGGGTGGATATCTGGGTTCTCTATTCTATTCCATTGATCTATATGTCTGTTCTTGTGCCAGTACCAGGCTGTTTTGAGAACAGTTGCTTTGTAGTATAGCTTGAAGTCTGGTATTGAGATCCCACCTACTTTATTCTTTTTTCTCAGAATTGCTGTAGCTATCCGTGGTCTTTTTTTGTTCAAGATGAATCTATGAAGAATTCTTTGTAGGTCTGTGAAATATGTCGTTGGTATTTTAATGGGTAGTGCGTTGAATCGGTAGATTGCTTTGGGTAGTATGGACATTTTAATGATGTTGATTCTCCCAATCCATGAGCATGGTATGCTCTTCCATCTGTTAACATCTTCCTCTATCTCTTTTTTCAGTGTTCTGTAGTTTTTCTGCATAAAGGTCTTTTACCTCTTTAGTTAGGTTTATTCCTAGGTATCTTAATTTTTTTGGTGCGATGGTAAATGGGATTGCTTTTTTAGTTTCTCTTTCTATAATTTCACTGTTAGTGTATAGAAATGCCACAGACTTCTTAGCATTAATTTTGTATCCTGCTACATTGCCAAATTCATTAATTAAGTCAATTAGTTTTAGAATGGAATCCTTTGGGTTTTTTATGTACAATATCATGTCATCTGCAAATAAGGACAGCTTTACTTCTTCTTTTCCAATTTGGATGCCTTTTATTTCTTCTTGTTGTCTAATTGCAATGGCTAATATTTCCAGTACTATGTCGAACAGGAGAGGTGAGAGTGGGCATCCATGTCTTGTTCCTGTTCTTAGGGGAAATGGTTTTAGTTTTTGCCCATTGAGTATGATGTTAGCTGTGGGTTTATCATATGTGGCTTTTATGATGTTGAGGTATGCTCCTTCTATTCCCACTTTGCTGAGAGTTTTTATCAAGAAAGGATGTTGGATTGTGTCAAATGCTTTTTCTGCGTCAATTGATATGACTATGTGATTTTTATCTCTCAATTTGTTTATGTGAGGTATCACATTTATTGATTTGCGGATATTGAACCATCCCCGCTTTCCTGGGATGAATCCTACTTGGTCATGGTGTATGATCTTTCTGATGTACTGCTGGATCTGATTTGCTAGAATTTTGTTGAGGATTTTGGCATCTATGTTCATGAGAGATATTGGCCTATAATTCTCTTTCATTGTGTTGTCTTTATCTGGTTTTGGTATTAGGGTGATACTGGCTTCACAGAAGGTGTTTGGAAGTGTTCCTTCTTCTTGAATGTTTTTGAATACTCTGAGGAGGATAGGTTTTAATTCTTCCTTGAATTTTTGGTAAAACTTTCCTCTGTAGCCATCTGGTCCCAAGCTTTTATTTGCTGGAAGCTTTTTGATGACTGCTTCAATTTCTTCCATAGTTATTGGACTATTGAGATGTTTGGCTTCCTCCTCATTGAGTTTTGGGAGGTTATATTTTTCTAGGAAAATGTCCATTTCTTGCAGGTTGTCCAATTTGTTGGAATAGAGTTGTTCATGGTATTTTTTAACAATCCTTTGTATTTCCCTAGGGTCTGTTGTTATTTCTCCTGTTTCATTTCTGATTTTGTTTATTTGGGTCTTCTCTCTTTGCTTCTTGGTGAGCCTGGCTAGGGGTCCATCAATCTTGTTTATCCTTTCAAAGAACCAGCTCTTTGTTTTGTTGATCTTTTGAATTGTTTCTTTGGTCTCCAAGTTGTTCATCTCCGCTCTGATCTTCACTATTTCCTTCCTTCTGAGTACACTGGGCTTTTCTTGTTGCTCACGTTCTAGCTCTTTGAGTTGTAGGTTTAGGTGATTTATTACCATTGTTTCCTGTTTTTTGCAGTAGGCTTGTAGGGCTATGAACTTCCCTCTCAAGACTGCTTTCACTGTGTCCCATAAATTTTGTATTGTTGTGTTGTCATTGTCATTTGTTGCCATGTTGTTTTTTATTTCTTCCTTGATCTCTCTGGTTACCCAGTCGTTGTTTAAAAGCATGCTGTTTAGTCTCCATGTGTTTGATTTCTTTCTATTGTTTTTATTATAGTTGATTTCCAGTTTTATGCCACTGTGGTCTGAGAAAATGCTTGATATGATTTCTATCTTCATGAATTTGAAGAGACTTTTCTTATGACCCAACATATGATCTATCTTTGAAAATGACCCATGTGCACTGGAGAAGAATGTATATTCTGTGGCTTTGGTGTGAAATGTTCTGAAGATGTCAATTAATTCCATCTGGTCTAGTGAGTCATTTAGGATTGATGTTTCTTTACTGATTTTTTGTTTAGAGGATTTGTCCAATGGTGACAGTGGGGTATTAAAGTCTCTTACTATGATTGTATTGCTGTCAATCTCTCCCTTAATATCCTCCAAGAGTTTTTTTATGTATTTAGGTGCGCCTATATTGGTTGCATATATGTTTACCAGAGTTATTTCTTCTTGTTGGATTGTTCCCTTTAGTATTATGAAGTGTCCTTCTTTATCTCTTGTTATGTCCTTCACTTTGAGATCTAATTTGTCAGATATAAGTATTGCAACCCCAGCTTTTTTTTCATTTCCATTTGCCTGAAATACCATGTTCCAACCCTTCACCCTCAATCTGTGTGCGTCTCTTTTCCTAAGGTGTGTTTCTTGCAGACAGCAGATATATGGATCATGTTTTCTTATCCAATCGGTTACCCTATGTCTTTTGATTGGAACATTTAATCCGTTTATATTTAAAGTTATTATTGATAAGTACTTATCTGTTGCCATTTTTAGTCCTTACCCCCGAGTTCCTTCTTCGCTTCCTCTTTCTTTTTATTACAGCAGACCTTTTAACATTTCTTGCATTGCTGGTTTGGTGGTAATATATTCCCTTAGTCCTTTTTTGTCTGTGAAGCTTTTGATTTCACCTTCAATTTTGATTGAGAGTCTTGCAGGGTACAGTATTCTTGGATTCAGACCCTTCCTTTGCATGACTTTGTATATTTCATTCCATTCTCTTCTGGCCTGACGAGTTTCTGTTGAGAAGTCAGTAGCTAGTCTTATGGGGGTTCCTTTGTAGGTAACTTTCTGTTTCTCTCTGGCTGCTTTTAAGATTCTTACTTTGTCGTCGGTGTTTGCCAATTTAATTATAATGTGCCTCGGTGTCGGTTTGTTGGGGTTCATTTTGCTTGGGACTCTGTGAGCTTCTTGGATTTGTGTGGGTTTTTTCTTTTCTAAATTGGGGAAATTTTCTGTCATTATTTCTTCAAACACGTTCTCTAATCCTTGTTCAGTTTCCACTCTTTCTGGAACCCCAATTATGCGGATGTTATTTTGTTTCATGTTATCCCAAAGTTCCCTTAGACTCTCCTCTTGCTTTTTAACTTTTTTTTCTAGAAGCTGCTGTACTTGGGTATTTTTTCCTACCATGTCTTCTAGCTCACTGATGCGGTCCTCTGCTTCTTTTAGTCTACTTTTCATGCTTTCTATTGAGTTCTTTATAGCAGTGATGTCATTATTCATTTCTTCTTGTTTATTCTGCACCTCCTCTAGTTTCTTCTGCATTTCTTCTTCATGCTTCTTCACCTCCTCTAGGTTCTTATTCATTACCTCTTGGCTCTTACTCATATTGTCAAATTTGTCTTCCATTCTTTTCAACCACATTATGATAATTTCTCTGAACTCTTTCTCTGGTAGGCTTATTTGTGGTTCTATTTCGTTTACTTCCTTTTCTGGTGAAACCTGCCTTTCTGTCTTTTGTGGGCTGTTTCTTTTTCTACCCATGGTCTTTCTTCTCTGGATGTCTGGTTATGTAGTGCTCTCTCCTACGTTGATTGAAAGGCACAAACTACAACACGACCAGGTACAGCACACAAGGCACTGAGTAGAAATGTATTCAAGATGTTAATAATCACAAATAAGGTGACCACCAATGAAGGACAAATTAGGGGTAAATAGAGAAAGAAGAAGAGGAAAATGAGGAAGAAAGAGAAGAAAGAAGTGCCAAAATCAAATTGGGAGAGTGAGAAAAAAAAAGATAAATAAATGAACTATAAAATAAAATAAAATAAGAAAATAAAAAGGAGAAAAAGGAGAAGGAAAGAGGAAGAGAAAAAGTCAGAGAGAAAAGAAAGTGTATAACAGAGAAAAGAGGAACAAAATATAGATGTCAGGAGACAACTTCAATAGAACAGTCACTAATCCCAATAAAGGCCAGCAACCAGTACCTAGAGATTGATGCAAATTGCAAATAGCAACTGGTATCGAGGGAGATGAGGGAAAAGAGAGGTAGAAAACAAAGCAAGGAAAAAGCAAAATAAAACAAGTAGAATAAACTAAAACAATCTCTCAAAAAAAATTTCAAAAAATCGATATAATCACTTTTCAGGCAAATAGCAACAAAAGGACATAGAGAAAAAACAACTTTTTGGCTAGTGAAGACAAGAGGGGAGAGGTTTGTGTGGACTTGTAGTAGGGGATTTGAAATTAGATATATAAATGGGGTGAAATTTTAACCAGGTAAAGAGAAAAATAGGGAGAATCTAAAGTTGGAAAAGGGAAAGAGAAACAAGACAGCAAAATGGGGAAATTTAGGAGGAAAGTGTTGGCATAAAGGTGGAGTTGAGTTGGAGTAAAATTATGCTAAAAGGAAGATGAAAATAGAATGTAGAACTCTAATCCCGAAATAAAATAAAGAGAAAACAAAATGACCCTTTTTTTCCCCAAAAACGGTGAAGTACTAGTAGTAATTAATAATACTAGTTTAAAACAAAAATGTAATAATTATAAAGGTAAAATCAATTGAGGCAGAAAGAAAAAAATATTCTTTTAATTAAAATATGTGAAAATGAAAAATAAAGAATTAAAAATTAAGAAAAAGATAAAAGAAAAAAGAAAAAAAAAGAAGAAAAATAGAATGGTCCTTCACTTCCACTATTATTCTGCTTGGCACTCCTGTTTCCCAGTAGGGGAGGTATTGCAGTTCCCTGTGTTCCCCTCTTGGTGTTTTAATCTCTTTATTCTCTTGTGGTTATGCGAGAGTCAATTTGTGTGTCATCCATTGGGTGGCAGTGTTTCGGAATTGATCTCTGAGACAAAGCACAGGACCTCTCTAGGCTGTGCTCAGATCCTGCTACTCTGTGGTTCCCAAAACCAGTTTGTGGGGTTTTTGCAGCCTGGACACTGCAATAACTCCCAGGTTGTCCCTCTGCCCCAGAGAAAAAGAAAAAAAAAAAAAAAGAGTCGTTTTCCAGAGCTCTCCTCTGTCAACAGCTCAGAGGGTTTTCCTTCACACTCAGGGATCACGCCCTGACCACCTCTGCGGACCTCTCCAGAGGCAGCTTTCCCGCAGCCCGGCTCCCACAGTGTGCGCGTCTCTGCCCTGCGGGGGTAGGAGACCGCACCCTGGCCCAGGCGAAATCTGACCCTTCCGCGTACGCGTGCCAGTGTGGATCTCTGAATCCTCAGTCTGCGTGTCTGTGCTGCCTGGGAAGACGCGCTCTGGGTTCTGGCTGCTCTGTGGGTGCCTCCGTCAGCCGCAGCTTTCAGACCTCGGCAGACATCCACCTCCCCCTTAAGTCAGGCGCAATCTGACCTCTCCGTGTGCTCTGTGGATCTCTGATTCCGCCAAGTGTCTGCACCGATTGGAGAACGGAGTTCCGGGTCCCCGGGTTCCTGGCTGCTCAATGGGTGCCCAGCCGAAGGCTTCAGACCGCTGCAGACATCCACCTCCCTCTGCAAGATGGCTCGGGCTCCGCGTTCGCGCTGGTGGCTCCGGCGGACAAAAACCCTGTGGCAGTGGGGCTGCCTGGCCGGGAGAGCCCCCTCCAGCAGTTCCCCGCCTTCCCCTGGAGGACAACTGACTCCTAGCTTGCCAACAAACACTCCCAATGCAACTCTCAGCCGCTCTCTCTCCCTCTGCCCAGCGACAAAGCTCCAGACTTGTCCGTCTACTCCGCCGCCATTTTTTCCACACAGGACTTTTTAAAGTTTATTTTTTTCCTTCATATCCCATTTCCTATCTTTTCTTTGCCAAGAATTTTGGTATGTATACTGCGTTTTCTGACTGTTTTCTCTTGCCCCAGGCTGCTGTGTTCAATATTTTTGCCTTAAGCACCTTCACTAAAAGCTAACTGGGAAGGTATCAAAACCTGGGAATTCTCCAAGTCAGGCAAAACCTACACCAGCCCTTGCACCAGACTTTGAGAAAGCTGCCAGATAGGTTGAATCAGGAAAACACAATTTTTCATAATAAGATTTTTATTGCCCTGATGGTACTTGCAACCTGTACCAGGTTCTGTTCAGGTTGCAACTTTCATGGCTTCAGACATTCTGGAGCTTTCAGCCTCTTTTTTCTTTAAACTTTCCCTCCTTATTGCAAGTTTTACTGGACTCCACAGTTCTGTCAAAGTTAATTCTGTTAATTATAAAAGGATTTTCTTCCAGCTTACTATTTATTTTTCTGGAGGGAAAGAGTCCTGGAGTTCTCTATTTCCCTATATTTATTAAATCCACCATTATATTATTTTATATCCTATTATTTTCCTCAATTTGAGCAAAGAAGGAAATAATGTGAAATGTTGATAACTAGGGAGTATGTTACTCTCATAGAAATTTCTTTTACTTATGGGTCAAAAGGAATTTCTGATCTTCCATCTACTATGATTATATCTCACTGTATTGACCGTATAGCACTCAAGGCTGTGATTCCAGGAGAAAGAATTCAATTGTTGATTGAGATAAAAGTCAATCTGATATTGGTCTTCTCATTTAAAGTTTGCTAAAATGTAGAAAATAAAAATGGCAATGGAATAGATAGACATGTCCCAAGTCTTATCTGAGCAGACAGAGAGAACAGCTGAGGGTTGCATTGGGAGTGTTTTTGGCAAATTAAGGGACAACTATACTGTAGTAGAAGGTGGGGGATTGCTGGATGGAGCTCCCCTCACCTGGCAGACTCCACTGCTGCTGTTTTTTTGTTTTTGTTTTTGTTTTTCTCCTGGAGACAACAGCTCGAACATGGAGACCATGCCATCTTGAAGGGGAAAGTGAATGTTTATGGAAACCTGAAAAGCTACAGCTGCAGTACCCACTGAAGAGCTGTGAGCATAAAACACCAGTCCCCAATTGGCACAAACACTTGGATTCAGAGGAGTTCTATACACCACACAGGACGGTCAGATTTTGCCTGGAATAAGGTGAGGACTCTGGTCCCACAGGTCAGAGAAACTCGTGCACTGTGGGAGCTGGAGGACTAGGGGTACTCTGCCTCTAGAGAAATCTGTGGCTGTTGGGTATGGTGTGATCTGTGAATGTGGAAGGGGATCCTCATGCTAACAGAGGGGATCTCTAGAAAGGAACCCATTTTAATCTGATGCAGAATGACACCTGGTAGTTATTAAAGTGTGCCAGCTGCTTGGACAAGGGGGGAAGGGGAACTGCACAGACTTGTGCTCTTTCCTCTTCAGATCCTTGCTTGAGATTGCTAAGCCCAATACAAAGGATCACCAGTTGGAGACACCCTGGGAGACTGGAGGAGAAAGTTGTTTTTCTGGAACCTGGAGATCAGAGAGAGAGGTGACCTTGTGAGAAAACAAGAGGAAAGTAAAACTTTGTCCTTGGTCCTGTTGTTCCCAGTGCAGGGCCTTCTATCTTCATTTGTGCTCTATCATCACAGAGAATCTATGGTACTGCCTGACCCTTTCCCATCCTGCTCCATCTCTCAGAGCATCCCAAGCATGCTCTCTACAGGGTTAGCTGAAGAAAGCCTCTGAGCTGCGTGTGAGCCCCATCAGGCCCCCCTTTGCTTTGAGTCCCATACCCTCCCTCTCCCACTGAGGTGGGACGGTTACATCAGAGTTTTACTGACCATGAGTTTAAGTCCAAAGCACCCATGGCTGGTCTCTCTTTAGACATGTCTCTTGAGCCCTTAGTTTCGAAAGAGGGCACTACAGAGGCCCTTTGCAGGCAGACTGGCCCAAAGGAGAGGCCCTTGACCTGGCCGATTGTCGGTGAGCTGAGCAAGGGGCATCAGGGTAGAGAGCTATGACGGAGGCTCACTCCCCACCCTGACTAGGTTTGAGTCATTCCCAAGTGAGGCTGACTCTCTGACAGTCCTTCTCAAGTATAGCACTGTGGCTGTGCAGCTAGGGGCTCAGGAAGAACTGATGAGCTGGTGCTGAGCACATGTGTACGAACAGCTCCAGGGCTGCCCGCCATCTCCAGACCTCAGGAGCCCACAGACTTACCTCATCCTGCGTACTTTCCAAACAGCAAGGCCAAGGCAGGGACCCAGCCCTCAGGTGTGTCCTTCTCGAGGTCCATTGGCATGATGGGGCAGCACCTTGAAAGCTGGTCAGCTTCCCCAGGTGGCAGCAAAGTGCTACTGAATCTTCACAAAAGGAAGCTGTTTTCCCAATTGCTTCAGCATCCAGGTCAGGTCAACAGCAGTAACCCAAAGGGAAACGGAGCTGGAGAAATGACAATGGGCCCTGGGCAACGCAGAATCAGAAATTCCGTTTCCATGAACAGGTGCAGCACCAGCACTCACGGGACCTCTTCTTCACCCCATCTTGTAACTGAGCTTCACAAGCTGGGATTCCATTTCATTTTAAGCCAGACTAACTTGCAAATGGGTCTTCACAGAAAAACTAATTAAAATAACCTAATGTTGCATCCAGTGTGAGCATTAAAGAAAAAGAAAAGAAAAGGCAGACTGTACACTACAGAATGAGAGTAAGTTACAAACTATTTTTCCTGGTGTACATTGTGAACCAAAGAAACCTTAGCCCTGTCTGCCCAGGGAAAACCTGAACGTGCAATTTGGCTGTGTTCCAATTTTAATGACGCAGTCCTGTTAGGCTTGGTCCCCCTGCTCCTCTATGCAGGGCACAGTCTTTCTGGCTTCTGAAGGGCACACACTTAGTCCAGCCCCTCCTCTGAGCGCTGTGGCCTCAATCTGTAACTGGGCCTAGATGAGCCCATGAGGAGATCCATCAATCCCTCAGGGAACTCCTGGGACATCAAGTCAAGTGGCAGAAGTTCATCCTCCAGGATCCATGGTCCTCAGGACCTCATGGCACCAGCTGTCAATTTGACAAAACTTTCCACAGGCTGCATAAGGCAGAGCAAAGCTGAGGCCAGCACTGAAGCTGTGGCTTTCTAAGAGAAAGAGTGTGGGATGCCATTCTGCATAAGTCAGCATCTTTAACAACTGCATAGCATGGGCCAACTGAGCACACTTTTCGCTTCCAGACTCTGCTTGCTCTTCTGTAAATGGGGTGGTTTCTCTCCTGCAGTGGTTGAGCTGCCTGGGGCTCTGGCACTTTCTCCCCAGGAACACTGGGGAGCAGCCACTGTTAGCGCCTTCTCCCCTCCCCCATCAGTCAGCCAGAGACAAAGGTGACAGCATGTCTCTATGTGAGCCTGATGGAATCTGCTGGAAGATCACATCCTCAACTCCTCACTGTTCAGGGAAGGAAAGTACCCATAGCCAAAACCCAAGCACGTATCCTATGAAATGACAAGTGCAGGCAGGCATCAGTGAAGCACAGGCGCTTGGCAAAGGTTCCCAGACATAACAGTCCCCTTGTAAGGAAGGGATCCGGGAGAGCCCCTGATACTACACAGCACCCTGACATCCCACAGGGGCCAGGAGCTGGTGGGAAGGAATCCAACTGCCCCAGCTTAAGGCCTGGGAAGAGAGAGAGGGAGAGGGTTAGAGAGAGTTGCTATTAAACAGAAGTTAGGGATGTGCTGGACTAAGAAAATGCCTGAGTTTGGTGCTTATGTATCATGTATTTCTCATTCCAGCATCTTAGGTTCCAGTTGGCCCCCTCTGTATTTCTCATGCTGGGAGATGAATGCCTCATCCAAGGTCACAGGGTCAGTCATGTCAGAATTTGGGTTTTATCTCAAACCTGCCTTACTCAGAGGCTGGGGCTTTTCTGTAAGATTGTATTTCATACAAAAGAAAGGAGCAGAGAATTTTTGAGGGGCACTTTAAGAAGTAAAAATAGTTGGGCATGCATGGCTCAGTGGATGAGCATCGACCTATGAACCAGGAGGTCACAGTGTGATTCTCAGTCAGGGCACATGCTGAGGTTGTGGGTTTAATAACCAGTGTGGGACATGCAGGGGGCAGCCAGTCAATGATTCTCTCTCATCACTGATGTTTCTATCTCTCCCTCCCTCTCCCTTCCTCTCTGAAATCAATAAAATACATATTTTTAAAAAGAAGTAAACATAAAGTTGCCAGTAAAGGCTATGGGATCCGAATAAGGCCTGCCTGTATGTGTGTGTTTGGGTGTTTTTGATGACACTCCAGTCAAGCCTGGCCAAAATCAGCATCCCAGGATCGAACCAGCCACCTCTGTACCTGCTGAGGACAGAGCCAGAGCAAGTGACCTACCTGTGGGCAGAGGTGTCTGTCATCCAATTGAAATGTGTCCTGTAGATTCATTGCCTCACTTGTGGCCAATAGCCTTGCAAGCTCCTCCCTGGCTGGTACCATGGTTGTGTGTCATTAAAATTGGCACACAGTCAAATTGCACGTTCAGGTTTTCCCCAGGCAGACAGGGCTAAGGTCTCTTTGGTTCACAATATACACCAGAAAAATAGCCCATTTGCTTCGTCTACTGGTCCTTTGAAACCTAGGGAAATTGTGTCTCCTTTCCTGGAAGGCAACCCACTTTTAGGCAAACTCCAGACTTTATCATTCCTGCTGAGTCTCACATGAGCACCTCTGAACATAGCCAAGCTCCATGTCTGGGATGTTGAGTTCACACCTCCCCCCTAAGTTATACCCACACCTCCAAGGAAACAGCTGTGCCATGCAGGAAACTCTGGCCTGAGTGTGCCTGTGGTTACATGGGTCTTAGAGCTATGTGTCCTCCCCCTCATGTGTGCCCTGGGCGTGGGACAGTGCAGGGAGCAGCCCCTCCTGATGAGCTTTTCGTGGGAACTCTGCAACCAGAATGGCTAGTGCATTCTCCAGACATGGGACCTCAGAGCCTGCTTGGTCCAAGGTCTTCAAAGAATGTTTTATCTAGAGAGGACTTTCTGAAAAGCATTTATTTGAATGCATCCCTGCAAATGTATTTCTATGAGTAGCTCGGGGACCTGAGGCCTCCAGAGGACAGAGACCCCTATCAGTCACCCTGGAAAGCCATCTGTCACCCAGGAAAGCCACCAGGAGTGTTCAGGGTGCTGGGAAATGTTCCTCATCTGAGAGGGGCAAGAGCTTGGGTATGATTGTGGAGGGGGGTGTTCTACCTCTACAGAGGTAACAGATCTCTACTTTGCCTCCACCTGGGGTGTGGTGGCACCAGCATTAAGTGGTGTGGAACAAAGCCCTCATCCAGCTGCTCGTTTATTCAGAAATAAAGTGCTGTTATCTAATGTGGAAAAATCACAGGCTGACACTGTATTTCCAAAGGAAACAAAATATGTTGGCTGGTCCTTTCTACCCTTCAAATCTGAGTCAGCAGGGAATGCCCCTGCCACGGGCTAACATCTGATAGTTTGGAAGGGTAGACTTTAAAACATAAATGCCAGGTACTTGTGTTGTATTTTATGGAAATTCTTGACCATTTAGCTGCTGGGTAATCGCCAATCCTAGCTCAGTGAACATACTAGTACTTCATTAGTACAAAAAACATGGGCAAGTTTTCCTCGGCATGGAGTTTGCCATTTTTCCTTGCTAGGACTGGGAACACAGAGAGTTGTGAAATCTCAGATCCAAATATACTGGTTTTATTGTCCCGTTCAGACTATTGGCCAAAGTGGGAAGACATTTGTAACCAGGTCCTAAGCATTGTTTATCTTTTCCGTTCCCTACCCTCCTCTCCTGGCAGGTAGGCAGCTCTGCAAATCCTTGCCTTCCATTTCTATCCCCTCAGGATGCTGACTCAGTGTAGCTGTGGCTGGACAATGTCACCTTGGCAAGGACTCTTTGGACGGGTTAAGCCAAGACACAGACACCAGTTACTGAGCAGTTTGCCCTGGGGTCCTGACCTGGCCCACATCTCCTGGCTGAGAGTCCAAATTCCCCCTTACCCAAAGCCAGTTCCAGCATGTCATAATTGCAAGAATTTCATTGAAAAGTTGGGGGAACTTGGGGACTCGACAAGGGCTGAGTCACATATGTTATCATCTGATGGAATGGCTAAAGGCATTTCCCCACACCTGAAAAGGATGCATTAAATTGATTGTTTGCTGCCAGACAACTCAGGGCATCTTTATCTACATGTTATTGCCTCTTCCTGGCCAAACACCTGAAGAGCCGTAGGCTATTCCCCAATCTGATAATGGACTCTGTAGACTAACCCTGGCCTTTGATGTGTATATTTCCACCTTGATTTGGGACAAATTGTGCTAATAAAGAGCAAGGGGTCCTGAGACAAAGAGAACTTGGTTTCTTCAGCCAAGCTCCTCTGCTACCACATAATGCCTTTCAAAATTATGTTTTGTCTCTGGACTCTTATTTAATTTATGCACAGCCTCTTGTCCAGATTGCTGAACACTTCTAGATGTGTGGATCAAGACCACTGGTGCTAAATGGTGCCTAACATCTGGCATTAATTGGCACCTGAAATATGGACAATTTAGAGGTGAAGTATCCATCTGAGCAGATGAAACAGCACAAGTGATGGTGGTAAGATTAACTGTGTGTAGAGGTCATGTCAGCTTTGGAAGCCTGCAGATCCACAAGTGTGTAGGTGATACTTTTTGGTTAAGTCAGATTATAAAGGAGAATAATTTGGTTAAAAGCCCAAATTATAAACAAATTGGAATATCCAAAGGTACTTTTTTTAAAATGTGGTTTCTTATTCAAATTAAAATCCTAATTCATATTTGGAATTGAAAATCTTTAATAAAAATTAAAACCCCTCTGCCAAATCTGCCTCTGCTCTGGAGAGATTCATTGGTGGCTGGAGAGGGCAGAGCTCTCAGCTCCTGCAAAAAGATTACTTAAAGCTTTGTTTAAAAATTATAGAAGAATTTGTTAGGAAAAGAAAAACTTCGCAAAAATCACCTTAAGTGTTAGTTGTTACTTTGGAAAGCGAAATAGGAAAAAAATGTAAAATCTGTCTTTTTCTATTAAGCATGCCTTTAATTGGGAAAAGAAACATGGCCAAACCAAAGCAGGATGTGGGAGAAGGAAGACATGTGGTGATCCTGGAATATGAATGCCCCGTCTCTGAGTATTCTAATTTAAAGTCTCCTTCTCACCATGAAACATTTTACAAGATTTAGAAATGTGTCTTGTTGTGACATGGCCCAACAGCCCCTGTGTGCATAACCTTTAACTCCCCAACCCCAGGCCAAACTTGCAGGGAACAGGGTAAGATAACAGAACATTCCCCTGAGTTGATAAATGTCTCTGTTGAAGATAACAGACCATTCAGAACATTACCCTGAGCCAGTAAATGTCTCTGTTAAAATTTTACACTGCTCTTAGGATAACTCCTCCAGGCAGTTGTGCTAACCACAAATATTCACTTCTGTAGACAATGCTTGCTTGCTCATCCCTGCGATAGGGCTATAAAACCAGCCATCTTCAAGAACTCAGGACTGCAGTTTTCCTCTGCATAGGTTGGCTGCAGTCCCTGCGCAGGAATAAAGCTCAAATTTCCATCTCTAAAACTCTGTGTCAGAGTGAGGTTGTCTCCTTGGGTTACAATACTTCTGGGTTTTCTATGCTCATAAAGAGAGAAACTACCTTAAAACAAATGCATGCAACTGTTTGATTTTTGGACATTTAGATAGAGTTCTGAGCTAAGCTTAAAGCTCTCTTTGAAATGGTACAGAAAACGAAAAAAAACCCAAGAACTACTTTTTTTCCTCAGAAAGATGGAAGGAAGGTACCAAACAGAAAAATGCAAGCTGGTTGTAAACACAAGATTGGTATTTCCATAATAAAGTGTTGTTTTTAAAATGTTAATGAACGCGTTCAAAAGTTAACTCTAAGGCCACCAAGAAAATCAGTAAATTGACTCTCTTACAAAAATTTCCTAAAGCAAATACCTTAAAATAATTATAATTGGATTTAAATCTCATAAAATTGTTGAAACATAGATAAATAATATGTTAATTATAAAGGTCCAATAGTCCTGGAGGAAAGCTAGCAGCACCTTTCTAATGGAGGAAGGGGCTAGCCACCCTTCCCCCAGCAGAAAAAGCAAGCAGGCCAAAGTTTCCCACTAGCAGCCATCTTTAAGAAAGGAATGTGACAATTTTGCATTTGAATGGCTCCTAACCTTTTTTGCTAGTATTACACTTAGTTTTCCAGACCCACTGGAAACTTAAAGGTAAGGTTTACTAAATCCTAATAAAGTCTAAGAAAGTTAATGAAGTATTTCCATAATCCCTCTGTATATGCAAATAAGCCTGGTGGGAGAGAGACAGAGACTCTCAAAGGCATTGAACCCCTATCTTAAGACACTAAACCCCAGATCCAGCTGAAACTGATATGGGGGGAGTTTGGACAGTGAAAAGGGAGAAGTGCATGGAAAGTTAGGGCAGTCGCAAAAGATCAGAAGTCTGGTGGCATGCACAGCACTGCGTGCAGAGGACCGACTGCTGATTGTGTCGCTGGCTTTCTCGAGTGGACAGGAGACAGACCCTCCCTACTGCGTCACTTCTAACTCCACTAAACCCCGGTTTTGGGCGAAACCCTGCAATTACCCAGTCATGTGAGACTCCGGGGCCCTGGAGGGTGAGGCCGACTGGAAAGCAAGGTGGTCCCTTAAGCCCTGAGACTCCATCCATCCCAGGCTCAACAGAGAGGCTTCTGCAGTATTGCAAGTCTGGTATCATAAGGCTGAATCCAACACAGAAGTTCTCCTGGCATAGTGAAAATGCCAAGACAAGGGAAGGGAACACAAACAAAAGAAATGGAGGAAAACAAATGACTGGATATAGAGTTCAAAACCACGCTTATAAGGTTTTTCAAGAATATCCTAGAAAAGTTGGATAAAGTTAGCGAGACCCAAGAGGAGATGAAAAAGAACCAACTGGAGATTAAAAAGAACCAACTAGAGATGGAAAAGGACCAACTAGAAATTAAACATACACTGACTGAAATAAAAAATATTATACAGAGACCTAACAGCAGACCAGAGGAAGGCAAGAATCAAGTCAAAAATTTGAAATATAAAGAATCAGAAAACACTCAACTGGAAAACCAAGAAGAGAAAGGAATCCAAAAATGTGAAGATAATGTAAGGAGCCTCTGGGACAGCTTCAAGCATACCAACATCAGAATTGTGGGGGTGCCAGAAGAAGAGAGAGAGCAAGATACTGAAAACCTACTTAAAGAAATAATGACTGAAAACTTCCCACATCTGGTAAAAGAAATAGACTTACAAGTCCAGGAAGCACACAGAACCCCAAATAAAAGGAATCCAAAGAGGACCACACCAAGACACATCTTCATTAAAATACCAAGAGCAAAAGACAAAGAGAGAATATTAAAAGCAGCAAGAGAAAAACAGTTCATTACCTACAAGGGAGCACCCATACGACTGTCAGCTGATTTCTCAACAAAAACGATGCAGGCCAGATGGGAATGGCAAGAAATATTCAACATGATGAATAGCAAGAACCTACAACCAAGAATACACTGTCCAGCAAAGCTATCATTCAGAATTGAAGGACAGATAAAGAGCTTCACAGATAAGAAAAAAGCTAAAGGAGTTCATTAACTCCAAACCAGTATTATATGAAATGCTGAAAGGTACTCTTTTAGAAGAGGATGAAGAAAAAGGTAAAAGATAAAAAATTATGAACAACAAATATGTATCTATCAACAAGTGAATCTAAAAATTAAATGAATTAATAATTTGATCAACAGAATAAACTGGTGAATATAATAGAATCAGGAGCACAGAAAGGGAGTGGACTGATAATTCTCAGGGGGAAAGGGGTGAGGGGTGTACAGAGAGAGACTGGACAAAAATCACACCTATGGATAAGGTCAATGGAAGGGAGGTAAGGGTAGAGCGAAGGGTGGGAGCCAGGTGGAGGGGAGCTATGGAGGAGAAAAAAGAGAAACAAATGTAATAATCTTTTTAATAAAGATTTAATTAAAAATAGATTATAGCAATGAAAAAATAAATAAAATTCTAAGGTTAATAAAAAGAAGTTTTTAAATTTTGATATCTCTTTCATTAATATTTACAGGGTAAACTAAAGATTGTTGTTAATGTACCAAATCTGACAATAAATAGTAGACAACATAATGTAAGGAGAATCATTTTAACATAGCTATTCAGCCACATGACTCAATATCTAAGCAGCAGCTTTGTAGGATGCTTGGGTAAAAAAGAAAGATCTAAACTTTTAAGATAAAGTCTAAAAACTGGCCTGAAAATTATTCTGGAAGGAAATAAAAAGAGATTTCCTTCAAATGTCTATGAAACTATAATTAGGTAGAAAGAAAAAATGGTGGCAAAATAGAGGGACATGTCCCAAGCCTTGTCCCAGAGCAGACAGAAGGAACAGCTGAGTGTTGCATGGGGAGTGTAAGTTGGAAAGCTAAGGGGCAGCTATACTCCAGGAGAAGGTGGGGGACTGCTGTACAGGGCTCTCCTGACCAGAAGCCCCTACTGCTGCTGGGTTCCCTCCCAGAGCTGCCAGCTTGGATGCAGAGACTACACTATCTTGAAGGGGAGGATGGATGTTATCAGAAGGCTGAGAATCTACAATTGGGTACCCACCAAGCAGCTGCAAACCCCAGAACACTGGTCCCCAGGTGGTGCAAACAGGTGGATTCAGAGGAGCTCTACACTCCACCACAATAAGGTCAGATTTTGCCTGGGATGAGGTGAGGTCTCTGGTCCTGCATTACAAAGAAACACGTTTACTGCAGGAGCTGGAGGATTGGGGGAGTTCTGAGCCTGGAGAGATCCACAGCTGTTGGGGCTGGTGTGATCAGTGAATGTGGAAAGGGGTCCTCAGAGCTTCTAACAGAGGGGACCTATAGAAAGCAACCCATTTTGATCTGACACAGAGTCAGCATGGGAGTTTGAAAAGTGTACCAGCTGTTTGGACACAAGAGGGAAAGGCAGTTCGTGCACTTTCGCTCTTTCTTCTTCAGATTATTGCATCTGATTGCTGAGTGCAATACATAGGATCACCCAGTTGGGGACACCCTAGAAGACTGCAGGGGAAAGTTGTTTTTCTGGAGCCTGGGGATCAAAGTGGATGTGACCGTTGGAGAACCAACCCACTCCCACAAACTGGTATTGATTGCCACAGGGAAAGCAGGATCTAAGCACAGGCTAGAGAGGACCTATAGTCTTGGAGATCAATCCAGAAACACTGCCACCCAGGTGCTGAATCACAAATTGACTCCTGTGTAATCTCTAATAAATGAATATAAGAAATTAAGACAAAATTCCTGATTAAAAATCAGAACTGGCTTACAACACTGAGGATCAATGGAACACAAGGAATGGCAATACTGTCCTGACTGGGAAAGAGGAGTGCCAAACAGAACAATAAAGAAAGTGAATGGCCTTCACTATTGCATATTCTATTTTTTTATTTTTTATTTTTTCACTTTTTATTTTGTCCATCTTTTAGTTAAGAAACGAATTTTCTTTCTTTTTTCCTCACTTTATTTTACCTTTTTAATTATTACATTTTAATTTTCAATCAGTATTATTACTACTACTATTTTACATTTTTAAAGAAGTGTCATTTTATTTTCTCTTTATTTTACTTTGGGATTAGAGTTTTACATTCTATTTTCATCTTTCTTTAGCATCATCATACTCTATCTCAGTTCTACTTTTATGCCATCACTCTCTTCTTAACTTTTCCCCTTTTGTTGTCCTGTTTCTCTTATCTTTTTATTGCTTAAGGTTTTCTCTATTCTTTGTTTTTATCCCCAGTTAAAATTTCACCCAACTTATATATCTAATTTCCAATCCCCTGCTCCAAGACCATACACACCTCTCTCTTCTCTGTCTTCACTATCCAAAAATTGTTTTTCTCTCTGTCCTTTTGTTGTTGTATGCTTGAATGTTGATTATATAGATTTGTATGCTTTTTTGTGAGATTGTTTTGCTTATTCTTTTTTGTTTTTTTCTTTGCTTTTTTGTTGTTGTTGTTTATTGCTTCTGTTTTCCCTTGCCTCGCTTGATATTAGTTGTTGTTTGTAGTTTGTATTAATCTCCAGGTACTTGTTGCTGGCATTTGTTGTGATTAGTGGCTGTTCTTTTAGAGTTTTCTCCTTATATATATATATAGTTTGTTCCCCTTCTCCTTTTTTTATTCTCTTTCTTTTTTTCCCCCATTTCAATTTCATTTTGGCACTGCTTTCTTTTGTTTTATTTTTTTCTTTTCTCTCTTCTTCTTTCTTTCATAACCCTAATTTACTTTTCTCTAGTGGTCACCTTTATTTATGGATATTAATATCGTGAATAGATTTCTGTTCAGTGCCTTGTGCTTTGTATCTGGTTGTGTTGTATTTTTTGCCTTTAAATCAATGCAGGATAGAAAGAACTACATAACCAGACACCTGGAGAAGAGAGAACATAGAGAGATAAACAGCCTGCATGTGAACGAAAAGCAGTCATCACCAGGAAAGTAAGTAAACAAAATGGAGGTAAGCAGCCTGCCAGAGAAATAATTCAGAGTAATGGTTATAAGGTGGCTGAAGAAAATGGAAGACAAATTTTTCAATATGAGTAAGAACCAAGAGGAAATGAAGAACCAAGACGAAATGAAAAATGACATTGCTGCAATAAAGAACTCAATAGAAAGCATGAAGAATAGACTAGAAGGAGCAGAGGACTGCATCAGTGAGCTAAAAGACAAGATAAGAAAAAATACCCAAGTAGAGCAGCTTCTAGGAAAAAAAAAAAAATTAAAAAGCAGGAAGAGAGCCTAAGGGAACTTTGGGAAAACATGAAACAAAACAACATCCACATAATATCTGTCCCAAAAGAAGAGGAAACTGATTAAAAAACAGAAAACCTGTTTGAAGAAATAATGACAGAAAACTTTCCATATATAGTGAAGAAAAAACCCACACAAATCCAAGAAGCTCACAGAGTCCCTAGCAAAAGGAACCCCAAGAGACCAATGCCAAGGCACATTATAATTAAATTGGCGAAGTAAGAATCTTAAAAGTAGACAGAAAGAGAAAGAAAGTTACCTACAAAGGAATCCCCATCAGACTAGCAACTGATTTCTCAATAGAAACTCATCAGGCCAGAAAGGATTGGAATGAAATATACAAAGTCATGCAAAAGAAGGGTCTGAATTTAAGATTATTGTACACAGCAAGGTTATCAATCAAAATTGAAGGTGAAATTAGGAGCTTCACAGACAAAAAAGGACTAAGGCAATTTATTACCACCAAACCAGCAATGCTAGAAATGCTAAAGGGTCTGCTTTAAAAAAAAAGAAAAGAAATAGGAAGCAAAGAACAAACACAGGGGTAAAAATAAAAATGGTCTATTCATTATGCTAGGAAAGGAGAAAAGGGAAAATAAAAAAAGGCAAAAGACATATAGGAGGGACAAAACAGGGAACAGTGAAAACTGCTTCTCCATGAGAGACAAAGATGGGATCTGGAGGGAAGTTCTCTGAAGAAACAGCAATGAGCTGGTCTGGCCTTCATATCGCCCTGCCTTCCCTCTCTGTGTTGTGTCTTCATTCCCTTCTGTGGTTAAGCTGAGTTTTGGCAAATCTTTGGCCCAATATGCTTGATGAACTAGGCATCATGAGAGTGTGAAAACCACATTAATTTTGGGATCATTATAGTAAATACACTAGTAGCTGCATACATAAGTCAGATCCTTACAGGAGAATGACTGCACTCTGGGGCAATCTCCCATTACACCCTTCCCCTCTATTCAAGGGTCATAGCACAGGTGACCTTCAGCAGAGCGTCCCATTGAAGGTCAGTTGCACTGTTTAACCAACCCAACCGGACAGGGTCTGGAGCAGGTGCTGGCTCCATGCCCATTACTGCTGAACACATTGACTCAGGCAAGACACAGAGACCTCATTGTGGTTCTGTCTACTCAACATCATTTCCAACTGATTTCAACCTTTAACTGGGACACATGCTGACAGCATTACTCTTTCATTTAATTTAGCCACACCTGCCCACTTTTTAATGAGAATTGTTTCATTTCACCTAATAAAACTATCCTCCAAGAATAAATTTAATAAATACTTACTACTTTACTAAATTGTTTTGTGTTTTTACACAGGGTGGGAAAAAAGTAGATTTGCAGTTGTGCATAGGGAAAACAAGAAAATCCTATATGATAAAAGCCTAGATGGTGCCATATCCTCACTCAGAGCCCTCACACAATGTGCTTACACAACGCCGTCACACCACGTCATCACAAGATGGCTGCATGCACACAGGAGGCAGGGCCCAGCTGCTGCTCCACGAGGTGAGGCTTTTTGCAGTGTGGAGGAGGTGGGACCAGCAGAGGAGGGCAGTTGTGTGATATCAGGCCTGCAGGGGAGAGAAGTTGGGGGCAATTGGTCTGGCAGGGAAGGGCAGTTTGGGGTGATCAGGATGGCAAGGGAGGGCAGTTGGGGGCAATCAGGCTCCAGCGGGGGAGGGCAGTTGTGGGTGATCAGACTAGCAGGGGAGGAATTAGGCATCAATCAGGCCAGCAGGCATGCAGTAAGGAGCCAGTGGTCCCGGATTGTGAGAGGCATGGGCCTCACTGGTAGTGAGACATCCTCCCAGGGTCCCAGATTGGAGAGGGTGCAGGCCAGGTTGAGGGACACCCCCCATGCACAAATTTCATGCACCAGACCTCTAGTTAATAACAATCAAGAATAAACTGATTCACATACTCACAACTATAAACGACTTTTGCCCCATTCAGTATTTAAATCCCTAAAATTTATTTTCCACCCTGGCCAGTGTTGTTCAGTGGATAGAGCATCAGCCCTAAGACTGAAGGACCGCAGGTTGGATTCCATACCTCAGTTGCAGGCTTGTTGGTGCTTTGGCGGGTGGACAATAATCAATGAGCATCTCACATGGATTTTTCTCTCTGGGTTTCTCCCCATCCCTTCTATTCTCCCTAAAAATCAATGGGAAAATATCCTCAGGTGAGGATTAACACAACAAAAAATTTTCTTTTCCAACATTATGTGACATAAGGATTAATTTATTCTTAGTTATCCAAGCATTAAATAATTATTAAATAAGTATTAAATATTAAATGAGTATTACTCAACTTTGTCCCTATTGACTTATGATGCCTCTTTTAGACCAATGTATATATTATTTCTTCTAAAAATTCTATTGTAACCCTTTTCTCCAGCCACTCGGACTCATTTTATAGACAGAGTAAAACAGTAGGATCACCTATAATTTACTTGTGGCTTCCCATTGTTTGCCTTTCCCATCTATTCTCTTCTTCTCTCTCTCTCTCTCTCTCTCTCTCTCTCTCTCTCTCTCTCTCTCTGTCTCGTGAAGCTCTTCTTCTACTGTCATCTCTGGCCCTTCCTCTGACTCCTGGAACAATTTCTCAGACATTTCCTTCAACACTAAGACAATTTTCAGCACCATCAATTTTATTCCCTTCCGATCCTAATGCAAACTTTAAATCAGACATAGCTTTTCTTTGGCAGATTTTAATAATTTAGCACATGCCATTTTATTTCAAAATTCTGCCTGTAGATCTCACCTGTTCTTTCCTTTTATGTCTTGATTCATGGTTCCTCTTTATCTTGCTGAAAACATAAATCAGCAACTCTCAAAGACATGCCTTTCCTGCTGTGCTGCTAGCTTTTTCCTGGGCGGGCTTTCTCCTGGTGGGCTCCATATTGACACAGAGTGGAATCCTAGGCAGGGACCCTTCCCTCAGCCCTTTGTTTGTACTCTGTTGCCTCTGAAAGGTCTCAGAGGAAGATTGCGGGGGTCCCCTTTCCTGAATTTATTCCCAGTTCCCACCTGAGCCTTCCACGTTGAGAGATAGTCCCCAGTGGGAGGTCGGCCCAGGACTCCAGCCTCTTGAAAGAGTAAGAGCCAGAAGTTGTGAATGACCCAGTTCTCCCTGTTCCAGCCAAACAGAAGCCAAAGGCATTGACCGCTTCTTACAATCAAAGCCCACCCACATCCCTTGCTGTGGGTGTCTTTTCAGCCCATGAACAGGGAGCCACCTTTAAGGACGACTTGGGCTTCACTAGTGGAGCAGTAGTCAGTGAAGTGAACAGCCCTAAATGATCAAATACCCACATGGACCCTTATAGAAAAGTACTTCTTAGGTAACACAGCCTGTTCTGTCAGCAGCAGCTGAGTGGCCTGGATCCTCTAGCAGAGAATGGAAGCATGGGCATGGACAGCATGTGGTAGTGTTAATGACCTTTTCCTTTCTCTTTTTAAACTAATTTTGTTACCAAAGCACTCTTAGTGATTTCCTACAGTTCTCACTGATCTCATCTGAAATATGTACATGGGAAAAATGTAACCACAAGAGGCCCGACTCACCTTCTGCTCTGTGCGCTTAACTGCTGCATGGTGAAGGCATTCCTGAGGGACACAGACAGCCAGAAACAAAAGAGATTGGGCACTGATGTCACCTAGTGTCATCTCACACTCAGCACAGCCATTTTCCACCAGGGTGCCCAGTAGTTAAAACATGCAGTGCCTGCCCATTGAGCCAGGGCCCGCACTCTTTTCCCTTAGGCTGTCAAATGAAAAAAAATGGCATGAGCCAGACAATAGCCATCTAGTGACAAGGAACCAAAATTATCCCTATGTTTTCATCAGATTAGCAAAAAATACATTTTTGGTGTGCCTCAGAATTTTACCAATTAGTTTACGTGCCACGAAATGGAAAAGAGTAAAAATTGCTCTAAGCACAATGTTTGTCCAATGTTAATGCTCAGAAAGTCCGCAGGGAATCCAGTGCAGTGGAGATTTTAATTCAGCATCCTGGGGTCTTGGAGGGAAAGGCAGCCTCATGGGCTTGTGGATGAAGCTGACTGCTGGCTCCTGGATGCATCTGGAGCCATGGGCTGAACTTCTTGAGGACATGGGCTGTGTCATGTGAATGCAGCTCAGCACAGGACTATGAAAGACACAGTCCCAGGGGGCTTTAAAAGCTGAAGCATAGCATTCTGAATGCCAGTGCAAGGCACACCAGATGCAGTGCAATCACAGAACCAGCAGCACAGCCACACAGAGCATTTTCACAGCACAGTCACATAGAGCATATTCACAAGACACACACAGAGAGTGTGTTCATAGCACAGCACAGCCATGCAGAGCATGCTCACAACATAGCACAGCCACACAGAGCATATTCACAGCACAGCACAGTCACACAGAGTGTATTCTCAGTACAGCCACACAGTGTTTACAGCATAGCCTCACAAGAGCATGTTCATAGAACAGTCACACAGAGCATATTCACAACACACACACACAGAGTATTCACAGCACAGCACAGCCATACAGAGCATGTTCTTAGCATGGCCCCACAGAGCATGTTCTTAGCATGGCCCCACAGAGCACATTCTCAGCACAGCCACATAGAGTGTTTTCACAGCACAGCCACCAAAAGCATGTTCACAGCACATACACACAGAGTGTGTTCTCAGCACAGCACAGCAATACAGAGCGTATTCACAGAACAGCACAGCTACAGAGTGTGTTCACAGCACAGCCACACAGAGCATATTCATAACACAGCACAGCCACAGAGTGTGTTCACAGCACAGCCACACAGAGCATGTTCTTAGGACAGCCCCACAGAGCATGTTCATAGTACAAGCAGGCACAACCTGCTTTCAGCTGGCTGGGCTATCACCACAGCTCCACTTTTTGTCAAAAACGCCCTCTCAGATGCATTCACACTTCTAATCACCTGGTGCCTATGAGAGCTGGCTTTCAGGGAAAGTCTATTGGAGATTCACCTAACTGTTTTCAAGTCAACACAAATTTTCTTCTTTCCGTATTTATATCCTCAGTGGCTTTCTAACCAGAGTGACGAAGCTCACCTTGTAAGCACAGGTATATTCACCAAACACACAGGACTGACTGGAGTGCTCACATCGACATACATGACTGCAGTCACCATCCAATCACCACCCTACTATCCCAGTCCCACCAACCGAGAAGTGCGTTCTGTTGGGGCTTCCACGCACTAGTTCTGGTGGAGTTTGTGTCCATTTGATCCTCTCAGCATTATGGCAGAATTCAGGCTGGTGGGAACAGACAAACCAGGAGCATGCGGAAGTTTAGGAAAGAACTGTTTTATTGGCGCAGGTGCTGGCTCAGTGGAGTCCCCTCCAGAGGCTGAGCACCTGGCAGTGGGGCCTGGCCTTTTATCCACCCCTCCCACCCCCAGCTCCTTTGTCTCCTAGATATGGACTAAACTATGGGAAATTTAGGGACCTTTCCAATTTGGGTGGTTTGACTGATGCAAGTGAGATTACAGGAACAAAGGAGTTGGTCAGGGTAGGATGATTAGATGAGAAATTTCCTTTCTCATCAAGAGATAGAAATTAGCTAGTAACTTTAACAGAGAATATCTGACCTACAGAGCTGTCACCAGGTATAAAGCTATCAACAAGGTATCATGCCATCTCCCATCCCAGAGCCAGTAGCAACAAGAGGCTGAGCTTTTTGGAGCATAGACATTTCAGTGGAGGGAGGGGCATTTCAGGGAACTCAGACCTCTCAGGCCCTGAGGGAGAAGGAGGGGCTGGGCTCCTCAGTGATAGGGAGGAAGGGAATATATTTGGAGAGATTGGAAGGACTGAGCTTTGGCTTCAGCTGCTGCTTCAAGAAGAAACAAGCGACAAAGGAAAAGAAGAAGAAAGGAAAGGAAGCTAACAGGATAGACTGCCTGGGTTTGCAGAGCGTGTTCTCAGCACAGCCACACAGATTACCTGCCTCCAGGCCTAGTGCCAGGGCAATAAGGGGCTGGAGCCAACAGATAGGAACCCTTCCTGTCATCTAAGCAGGCAGGTCTGGGGGAAACTGGGTTAACTACATGGAAACCCAATCTACATAATGAGTGTGTGACCTGCTCAAAGGGGCAATGCTGCCAGCCAGGAAGTGTCCTCAGACAAGTGTGCCTTTGACCACCCTTCGGGAAATCAGGGCCGGCCATGTGGACTGGTAACAGTTGCCATTAACTACGTATCTACTGCACAGAAACCACTTTGGAACTGTCTGACAAATGCCTGGCTCGGTGCTGAAAGTGGGGGGTGTTATGTTCCCATCAGAGCTAAGGAGCGAGCCTCCATGAGGTTTATTCTGAATCAGAATGACCCCCCAAGACGCTGAAAAATCGCGTTTAGATTTGTTTGGTCTCAAACCCACTGTATAAAAAAATAGACAAGCAAATGCTAAATAGAATGACCACAAATGACAACAACAACAAACAAACAAAAGCCCCAGAGCATACGTGCTCTGTGATTGGTCAGCCAATAACTTCTCTGTATTTAACGCAAATACAAGAAATAGATGGTTTGCATTTTGCTTTATCTATCCAAATTTAATTAGATAATTGTCAAATATGCTCCCTACATCTAAGTTAATAAAGTTGACTACAGCTAACAGACAGGGTGACATGTTGTATAAGAACATATAGACGCTGCTGCCCACCTGCCCACTGGCACTGCTCCGATCTTGGTGGTCACCGAGGGCCTGTGGAGCTGATTCCTCTCTGCTCTTGGTTCATATTCATGTCGCTTGCCTCTCATGAGTTCCTGCATCCTAAGCTGGTGCCTCTAGAGCTACTAGCTCTGCAGCCTCCTCCCTTTCATAGTGACCTGCATGCTCCCTGCTCTCAATCTGCTGCCTCTCCACAGCCTCCTGCCTCCTGCAGGCCCTGATCCCCACCCAATATACAACATACAATCCAGGCAAATGCCTAGTATGACAGACTTCTAAGGAGCCTTATGATCTCGCTCACTTCTCACCCTGTTTGCTTGCCATCATGTGCAGAAACTGTTGAAACCTTACTCTCTCCCTGCTTCCTGTGATGCCATCCTGCGCCAACAGCACTCACTTTCTTCTCCACCCTTCATTTCACTCCTGGGAGTGATCTGCATCATCTATTCCTACCTACTTAGGACTAAACTTACAAACTTACAAGCGCCAATCTTGCCCAATCCTTAGCTCCTGAAGTAATAATTACCTCCTAAACATCTTGCATATGGATATCTTATAGGTGCTTTGACAATAACACCTTCAAAGCCAGCTTCCTGCCCACATCTTAACCCTGAACTTCCTACTTCAATTTGTTTTGTTTTATCCACCTGAACCCAGACCATCTGGGTGTTACTCCTTTTTGGTGGTCTTTTCCTTCTGTTCCTCACCAAGGCTGGCAGATCCACTCCATGGCCTTTCCCACTGCAGGTAAGAGACACTGTGCAACTGTTCAGCCTTCCTTGCTGGCAAGCATGCTACCCTTCCAGCATTTCCCCCCGAATTTTCCCTGAATTTCCTCCAGCATTTTCCCCGAGACTTCCCCTACATTTCCCCTGAATCTCCCTGGCATTTCCCCAGGCATTTCCCTGGCATTTCCCCAGGCATTTCTCTGGCATTTCCCCCTGGCACTTGCCCCACATTTTCCCTGGCATTTCCCTGGTATTTCCCCTGGCATTTCCCCCAGGCATTTTCTCTTCATTCTCTGGCATTTCCCCTGGCTTATCCGATCACCTTTCCTAAGAAACTTTCCTAAGACACCCCTCCCACTTCCCTCCCCCCGCCCCAATACTAGGAATTTGCTAGCTTATTACCACCTCGTTATTTTGTTGTTGTAAATCCAAGTTAAGCACAGTATTTTGAATACACTGATTTCAGATCACTTTTGCACATTCACCTCTTTTCTCCTCTCCCTCCTTCTTCCCCTCTCATTCCCCCTCCCCACTTCTTTCCTTCCTTACCCTTACCCTTCTCATCTCTTCTTTTTAAATTGTACCTCTGGACATTCATAGCTACAATTTGCACAATTGTAGCAGTCAGATAAAACTTTTTTAGACAGTCCTTGAGTTTTCTTATTCACTGGAAACGGCTCTGAAACTACCAGAAAATGAGAGAAAAAATATAAATGAAAGAGCAAAGGAGAAGCAAAAGCATGGCACTTGTAACACTGAGAATAAACTGCACATTTCACTCCTGCATCTGAGAGGAAAACTAAAAGCAATTTTAACTTGAACTCAGGGATTGAATTGACATTTGGACCACAATTTGCCAGCAGATATGATCACCTGGATTCATGTCTAACAAGTTAATTACATGATTTAAAAAATTCAACAATTTCTGGGGAAATATAAGAGAATCCAAGTCCACATACTACAAAATTCAAAATGTACAAGATACAAGCCAACAGTCCTTGGCATATGAAAAACCAGGAAACAATTGCACAGCGGGCACCAACCTCCAGTGGTGAGGATAAAAACACTGTATAAGGACAATAAATAGTCTATTATAATATGCACCTGAGGCCTGATACACAAAGATTTGTGCAAGAATGGGCCTTTCTTCCCTGGCTGCTGGCACCGCCTTTGCTCTGGCCAGAGCTGCCTTCCTGCTTTCCCAGGCTGCTCAGAGGCCCAGAGCAGCTGGGGAGGTGCAGAATGTCTATGTTGTCTCTATGGTGACAATGCAAGTGTCCCACCCCCAGCCATTAGATGCCTATTTATGCAAATTAGCCCACCATCTTCGTTGGGTTAATTTGCATACTCACTCCAGATTGGCTGGTGAACATAGCAAAGGTATGGGTCAATTTGCATCTTACTCTTTTATTAGTGTAGACTAGGGACCCGGTGCACAAAATTCATCCACTGGGGGTGGAGGATCCCTCAGCCCAACTTTCCTCCTCTTACATACAGGGGACGTCCTACTGACAGCTTAGGCCCACTCCCCGCTGGGAATGGGCCTAAGTCACAATCTGCCTCCCTTTGTGGGAGATGACAGGGCTGATCAGGGGAGGGCATGAGCCCCATCACTCCACTGCTGCAGCCACTGCCAGTCATCATAGCCACCAAGGTATTTTCATCAGCATGGACTCCAGTCCCTTCACCATGAAAAAATGACAACTTTCTTTAGGCATTTTTAAGATGTCTTTTTTATAGTATATGACATTTCTTTCTTTATATATATTTTTTATCCTCACCTGCGGATATGTTTCCATTGACTTTTAGAGAATATGGAAGAGAAAGGGAAAGACAGAGAGAAACATTAAAATGAGAGGAATACTTTGATTGGTTGCCTCCTGCATGAGCCCTGACCTGGGGCCCAGCCAGAGAGGAGTCTGTAACCTAGGTACATGCTCTTGAACAGAATTGAACCTAGACCCTGCAGTCAGCAGGCCAAGGCATTATCCACTGAGCCAAACCTGCTAGGGCAGGATATGACATTTCTTAGCCCTCCAGCAGCAGACCTTCGTTTTTTTTGTCCAGAAGTGTGGTGGAAAAACCCTAGATCACCTTTTTGAATTTTTATTACCCAAGTTATTAAGAATATTAGCAGTGGCATACAGGGAGCTTAGTCAATGAGCAATCAGAAAAGGTGTTGTTTTCTCTGGAGTTTACATTGATTGCCAATAGCCTCCTATCTCCAGTTCTGCCCCTGCTCAGGCCTAGAGCCTCTGGCTGAGTCTTTTGGCCTGGTCAGGGGACCCTAGGTCCCTCTGATTGACAGCTTTACCCCTGCCCAGGCGAAAGCCTCTGGCCCATTCTTTCATCCTGGGCAGGGGACCCCCAGCTCCCTCTGATCACTGGCTACGCCCCTGTTCAGGCCTGCCCAGGCCAAAAGCCTCTGGCTGACAGCAGACCCACAGATCCCTCCAATTCCAGCTCTGATCACAGGCTTGGCCCTGCCTAGGAGCCCCCTGGCTCAAGCCCTTCACAGGCTGCTCAGGGCCCACACGGGGCCTACCTCAGGGTGACCTGGGTGTCAGGATGTTCCCAGGACCCAGGCCTGGGTGCCTATGTATGCAAATTAACTGCCATCTTTGATGGGTTAATTTGCATACTCTCTCTGATTGGCTATAGGCATAGCAGAGATATAGTCAATTTACATGTTTGTCTATTATTAGGTAAGATAGTGAAATAAAGAAAAATACATGGGTGACACATGGTAAATAGAAAATAAATAAATGTCAGCAAAAATACATAACAAAAAACAACAAATTAGAAACAGACTCTCAGAGAACAGCCTCACAGGTTTGCCAGGGTGAAGAGGGTAGGAAAGAATGAAAGCAGGAGGGATGAAAGCCCAGGATCTGCAGACAGTAGATTATAATAACTGGATGGTACCAGGTGGCCCTGGAAATATTGGGGGGACACCTTGTAAAGTATCTGATTATCTCACCTCTATGCCATGCATCTGAAACTAATACAAAATAATGTTAAACGTAAATTGTAATTGCAATAAAATTTTAACAAATAAAAATTAAATTTAAAAAATAATAAAATAAAATCATGACAGAGCCCAATACCCCTCCCCCAAAAAGCTATACATTCCAAATCTGTAAACTATGATATTTGAAATAATTTTTTCTGTATATGTGTTTATTAACAGTGTGTCAATGAAAAGGAGGAAATAGGTGAATACAATGATAGAGAAAAATAAATAATGCAATCTAAAGACAAGAAATAAAAACATCACAAGTAAGTTGAACAGAGTCTAAGGATCCTGAGGACAATTTCAAAAAGGTGCAGAGGAAAGAGAGAGACAGAAAAAGGGATGATAATATTTAAATATTTAATGTATAAAACTTCCCAAATTTGTTCAAAAACAAGTATATAAATCCAAGCAGCTCAGTAAACACCAAGCACAATACATTTAAGAACACATGTAGGCACATCATAATCAGCTGCTAACACACAATAAAAGGAGAAACATTTAAAAGCAACCAGTTAATGTCAGCATATTACATGTAGGGCACAATCACTGGAGGACTACAGACTTCTGATCAGACACTATGTACGGGAAAAGATGGTGAAACAACATCTTTAAAGGATGAAGAAAAAAGATATCTGTCAACTCAGAATTCTATAAAATGCAAATATACCTTAATAAATGAGGCAAAATAAAGACTTTTTCTATTTATTCTTTGGGGTGAGAGAAACCATTTACCATTCGTCTTTAAGGAACTCATATACACAATAAATACAGAACTCTGACAACTCAACCACTAAAGGATAACTCAATTGAAAAATAGACAAAGAATTTGATTAGACATTTCTCCAAAGATGCACTCAAGGAAATATGCTCAACATCATTAACTGTTAGGGAAATGCCACCAGTATCCCAATTTGGCACCAGGTAAGACCCAGGGGAATGTCTATAATCAAACTGATGAAATAACAATGTTAGTGAAGAAACTGAAATCCTCTTACGTTGCTGGTGGGAATGTGAGTGTTGTAGGCACTGTGGAAAGGTTTGGCAGTCCCTCAACATATGAAAACTCACAGGACCCATTAATACCACTCTCAGAGGCACAGTAAGTCCTCACTAATGTTATTGGAAGGTTCTGGGACTTTATGTGAAATAACATGTAAGGAGGCTAACTTGATATAAACAAGGATGATGTTCTACAGCATCTCATCAATGTTACTATAGAATGACATTGAACAGATAGACTTTACTCTAGGACCTACTGTACACCTTGGAGAAATTGAATATGTCCATGCAAAACTTGTTCATAAATGTTGTTAACACTAGTCATAATAGGCCAAGGGCACACAACCAGAAGTCTACCAGCCGATGAATGGATAAATGAAGTGTGGTATATCTATACTATGGACTATTGTTCTGCAGTAAAAAGGAATGAGGTACAGATAGAGGGTACATATGGATGAGCCTTGAAAACATTGTAAGTGAAGAAAGATAGTCACAAAAGGCCACATATAATTCCATTTTAGTAACATATCCAGAAGGGGCGAGTCTATAGACACAGAAAGGATATTCATGGTTGCTAGAAGTTGGATGGAGCGGGAGAAGGATTAACTGCTAATGGATATGAGGTTTCTAACTGGAAGATGAAAATATTCTGGAATTAGTAGTAATTGTCGCACAATTCTGTGACTGCACTAAAAAACCGAAAATGTATAGACTTCATGGGTGAATTTTATAGCATTTGAATCCCTCCAAATGAAACCCACAATAAAGCTGTCACTAAAAGCAAGACAGGGTTCTATGACATAATTTTAGCAGGTTCCTTAGCAAGTTCCTGTTAATAAAAGTTGTAGCACTTAAGTAGTTACATAAGAGCTGTTTTTAAACCCCACTGTTCCCTGTCTCTGTGAGAAGCAGTGCACCATGCGCCTGGGCTCTGAAGGGGACAGAGTGCAGCCCTCTCTCACCACATCACTCCCAACCCCCCCAGCTCAGCCAGCAAGGAAGGAAGGCTCCTGGTGCCAGTCTGCCCGCCCTCCCTGCCTGCGCAGGCTGGTCTTCAACATAGCATCACAGTAGGAGACTTGGATCCTCCTCTGCTCTGCACTGCAGGCGGAGATCTGCAGGAAATGGCCATGATCCTGGACTAGTGTCAGCATTTCCGGTTTCCACTCCTGCTGTCCATAGTGAGCCTCCATGTGTCCAGGTTGTGCCGATGCCTCCTTCCTTTTTTGGGGTGAGGGCCATGGCTCATCTAATGATTCTCAGGGGACCTGGGAGACCCAGGTCTGGGAGATCATAGCCCTCTTCCTATTTCCACAGGGTTGGTGGGATTCAAGGCGATCCAGGCAAGTCTATGGCCCTTCTGCAGAACGTGATAATGGCCCTGGAAAAGGAGCTTTTCTCCTTTTTAGACCATGATCTTCAGGGTGTGTGCTCCTCTGGCAGCCTCTTTCCCATTCGGGTCTGCAGCTGGCCTGGCAATGAAGCTGGGAGGCAGGCACAGGCCAGCAGGGGCCAAGACCTGCAGAAAGAATGGAGCTTTCCATCAGCTACCCGGTGTGTGATGGACAGGCTCTGAACTGCTACTCAGTGAATCAGTGTGAATGAAGCATTTCTTCTCCAGGAAATCAGACATCATGTACTTTAGGACTAAGCAGGCCAGGTTGAATCAGAAAAAGTTATTCCTAAACATCCCGATGGACATGTCCTACCCAGGCTCCATGCAGCAGAGTTTAAGTCCCCTCAGTGGCCTGCAGAATAGTCACAAAAAGGTACAAAGTATGAAAATACATTGTTTGTGCTTCAGAAAAATTCTTCAAAACACATTTACTATGCTCATATTGGTCAATTACATTTTTCTTCTAAAAATAACAGCAAGAAAATCAGTGACTTTATACATGTTCAAAACCAGAACTTGCTGAAACCGGTTTGGCTCAGTGGATAGAACGTCGACTTGCGGACTGAAAGGTCCCAGGTTCGATTCCGGTCAAGAGCATGTATCTTGGTTGTGGGCACATCCCCAGTGGGGGGCGTGCAGGAGGAGACTGATCGATGTTTCTCTCTCATTGATGTTTCTAACCCTCTATCCCTCTCCCTTCCTCTCTGTAAAAAATTGATAAAATATGTTAAAAAACAAACAAACAGAACTCATCATGCTCTCCAGGCTCCCTGGTCCCACCAAAGAGATGTCAGATAAAGTAAGTTTCCAATTTTGGCATCTGTGTGTGTTTGTTTTGAGACTAAATTGACAATTCTATAGCACTGAAATTTTTTAATTGTTTTAAGTGGACCTCAACTTTACAGAATTGGATTATTCATAATTCATGCTTCATCTCACCCTATTGTCATTGATCTGAGAATAGTCCTCTTTTATTTTATAATTTGCCTAGGAAGCTATTGTTTACCAAACCACAGGTATCAAAATAAATTTATGAGAAGCATGTATTATTTATATTATCAGATATAATAAGACTCCAGTGCACTGGGTAAGTGAACAAAACTGCCCAGTTAGGAAATAACATATCATGATCTATCTCTTGGGCTCGTGTTCGTTCCTCTGCATCACAGGTCTTTCACAGCCCACTTCCAGGTTCCCACAGGGCATCCTGACAGTCGGTGGCAGTGCACTGAAGGCTGCATAACTGTGATTATACAACCAGAATGTAAACATGGGACCGGTTAAAGATAGCAAACACGTGCTAGGTGTAAGACATGTAGGTTAAGGAGCAAAGGAAGGCGGGACATGTTTCCTGTAAAACACTGGGAAAGGGATCCAACAAAGAAAAGATAGATGCATGCCCACTAAAGCTGGCACCTGCCTGTCAATTATACCTGGGGACAGAGGCTATTGGCCAAAATGGGCATGGACACTGCAAGGGCACAAAATATGGGAACAAATAGTCCTCTAAACAAAGGAAGTCATTCTCTTTTGCTCCCACTCTCTAGCATTTGTCCCTATGGATTACAGCCATGCAGACCCCACAACCATGGACCAATGGGCTGCAGTGGGAAAATGAAAAGAAAGCCAGCCTGATGCTGAACCGGGCCGGCTCCCACAGGGAAGGAAAACTCTGGGCTCTAATCTTACCTCTACTGAAGCTCCAGCTGCATTTCTCCTCTGACTGTACTGAGGGAAGTAGGACTTTGGAAACCTAGAGATATAATTCCACAAAGATGAAGCTTTCTACCATATCTCACTCCCCTCCCCCCGTGAGGTCCTCTGAAATGCTATAATACTGATTCCACAAGAACCCTACCCCCATGAACAACAGAGGAGATGAGGCACATTCCCTTGAGATAAGACTTTGCCATTGGGAAGGAAAACATGTGAGAGCATATTTCCTTGTAAAAATATGTTGAAATGTCATCTCTTACAAAAGTTGGTGATGATCTTGTACCTTAAACTTTATTTTTATTTTTTAATTTTTGTCATTTTTTTACTAGAGGCCCAGTGCATGAAATTCATGCATGGTGGGGGGTTGGTTCTTCAGCCCAGCCTGTACCCTCTCCAATCTGGGACCCCTCAAGGGATGTCTGACTAAACAGGCAGTCAGACACCCCTCTCACAATCTAGGACTGTTGGCTCCCAACTGCTCACCTGCCTGCCTTCCTGATTGCCCCTAACCAGTTCTGCCTGCTAGCCTGATCACTCCCTAATCAATCCCCTGCCAGCCTGATTGATGCTTAACTGCTCCCCTGACAGCCTATTTAGCCCTAACTGCCCTCCCCTGAAGGCCTGGTCCCTCCCAACTGCTCTCCCTTGCTGCTCATCTTGTGGTGGCCATCTTGTGTTCACATGGGGGCAGTAATCTTGTGTGTTGAAGTGATGGTCAATCTGCATATTACTCTTTTATTAGATAGAATAGAGGCCTGTTGCATGGGTGGGGGCCAGCTTCTTTGCCCTGAAAGGTGTCCCAGATCAGGGTGGGGGTTCCCTTGGAGTATGGGGCTGCCTGGGTGAGGGGTCTGTGGTGGTTTGCAGGCTGGCCACGCCCCCTGGTAACCCCCTAGTATCTGGGATTTATTTATCTTCTACAATTGAAATTTTGTAGGCTGGAGCAGAGCTAAGCCTTCCTCTTTCTCTGTGGCGGCAGCCATTTCTGTTGGAATTTATTTATCTTCTATAATTGAAACTTTGTAGCCTTAAACAGAGGCCTGGGCTGGCCAGGGTGTGTGGAAAGCTTTGCTTCCTCTATCTCCAGAGCAACCCAAGCCTTCCTCCTGCTCTCTCTGTGGCTGTAGCCATCTTAGTTGGGTTAATTTGCATATTCACTTCTGATTGGCTGGTGGGCATGACTGGTGGGTGTGGCTTGTGGGTGTAGCAGTGGTATGGTCAATTTGCATATTACTCTTTTATTAGATAGGATTGTTTAAAGTGTTGCATGTTTCCTTTCCTCCGCCATAGACTGCTTCTCAGCCACTCCCAGCTCCAGGAATATACCCCCACTACCCCAGTGTACTTGTCCTTTGGTGATGATTATATGCATTACATAAGTCCTTTGGTTGATCACTTTTCTACCTTCCCCAATCCTCCCCTGCCTTTCCTCTGAGATTTTTATGGTCTGTTTGATGCTTCTCTGTCTCTGGATCTATTTTTGCTCATCAATTTACGTTGTCATTATGGCCCACAAATGAATGAAATCATGTGATATTTATCTTTCACCAACTGGCTTATTTCACTTAGCATAATGCTCTCCAGTTCTATCTGTGCTGTTGCAAATGATAAGAGTTTTCTTTTTTACAGCAGCATAGTATTCCATTGTGTATCTGTACCACAGTTTTTTATTCCACTCATCTGCTGATGAGCATTTAGGCTGTTTCCAAATCTTAGCTATTGTAAATTGTGTTGCTATGAACATAGAGGTTCATATTTCCTTTCTGATTGGTGTTTCCAGTTTCTTGGGATATATTTCTAGAAGTGGGATTACTGGGTCAAATGGGAGTTCCATTTTTAGTTTTTTGAGGAAATTCCATACTGTTTTCCACAGTGGTTTCACCAGTCTGCATTCCCACAAGCAGTGCATGAGGGTTCCTTTTTCTCCACATCCTCACCAGCACTTGTTGTTTGTTGATTTGTTGATGATAGCCATTCTGACAGTATGAGGTGATACCACATTGTCATTTTGATTTGCAACTCTCTAGTGATTAGTGACTTTGAGTATGTGTTCATATGTCTCTTGGCCTTCTGTATGTCCTCTTTTGAAAACTATTTAGATCCTTTGCCCATTTTTTGATTGGATTGTTTATCTTCCTTTTGTTAAGTTGTATGAGTTCCCTATAAATATTGGAAATTAAACCTTTATCAGAGATATGATTGACAAATATGTTCTCCCATACAGTGGACTTTCATGTTGTTTTATTGCTGGTTTTTTTTGCTGTGCAGAAGCTTTTATTTTGATGTAGTCCCATTTATTTATTTTTTCTTCCATTTCCATTGCCCTAGGTGCTATATAAGTAAAGATATTGCTACGACATATGTCTGATATTTTTGCTGCTGTGGGTTCTCCTAAGATTTTTATGGTTTTCCATCTTACATCTAATTCCTTCATCTATTTTGAGTTTATTTTTGTGTATGGTGTAAGTTGGTAGTCTAGTTTCATTTTTTTATTTTTTGCATGTATCTCACCAAATTTCTCAGAACCATTTATTGAAGAGACTGTCTTGACTCCATAGTATGCTCTTGCCTCCTTTGTCAAATATTAATTAAGCACAATGGTTTGGGTCAATTTCTGGATTTTCTGTTTGTTTCTCTTGGTCCATATATCTGTTCTTGTGCCAGTTCCAGGCAGTTTTGAGAACAGTATCTTTATAATATAGTTTGATATCAGGTATTGTGATCCTTCCAACTTTGTTCTTTCTCAGGATTGCTGCAGCCATTCAGGATCTTTATTTTATTCCATACAAATTTTTGGAGAGTTTGTTCCAGGTCTGTGAAATATGCCATTGGTCTTTTATTGAAAATTGCATTGAATTTCTATATTGCTTTGCATAGTATAGACATTTTAATGATGTTGAGTCTACAAATTCATGAACATGGTCTATTCTTCCATTTGTTTATGTCTTCCTCTATCTCTTTTTTCAATGTCCTGTAGTTTTCTGAGTAAGATTTATTCCATTTTGGTACAATGGTAAATGGGATAGTTTTCTGTGTTTCTCTTTCTGTGAGTTCATTATCCTATATAATGAAAGCCTAATATCCTAAGTTTGTGGTCATCTGGCAGTCCATTCAACCAATCAAAGCAAAATATGCTAATGATATGCTAAGGCCACTCAACTGCTCACTATGTTGTGCACTGACCACCAGGGGTCAGACTCTCTGCCTAGTAGATTAGCTTACCATTGAAGTCAGGCCAATCGAGACTGAGACTGGCTGGACATGCCCTGGAGCCTTCCTGCAGTCCCTCCCCAGCTGGTCATCCTCCTGTGTCCCTCTCTGGACCAAATAATGCACCCCAGCATCCTTCAAGGGATGTCGGAGAGCTGGTTTTGGCCTGATCCCACTCAATACAGGAGCTGCCTCCCTGTTGGTCAGTGCACTCCCACAGGGGGAGTGCTGGTCAGCCAGAAGCCGGGTTCATGGCTGGTGAGCACAGCGGCAGTGGCTAGAGCCTCTTCCTCATCTGTGGTAGGGCTAAGGATTTCCGACAGTTTATTCTTTGGTTTCTGTGTCACAGGGAGCAGGCATAAACCATCAGTTGGACATTCCTCAAGGGCTCCTGGACTGAGAAGGGGCACAGGTCGGGCTGAGGGACTGCCCCCCTGAGTGTACAAATTCCATTCACTGGGTCTCTAGTTGGTATATAAAGCAGCCATAGATTTATGGGTATTTATTTTGTATCCTGTTACATTGCCAAATTTATTTATTAAGTCTAGTAGTTTTTTGATGGAGTCTTTAGGGTTTTCTATGTACGGTATCATGTCATCTGCAAATGATGACAGTTTTACTTCTTCTTTTCCTATTTGGATGTCTTTTATTTCTTCATGTTTTCTGATAGCTATGACTAGTATTTCCAGTACTATGTCAGGAGTGGAGAAAGTGGGCATCCCTGTCTTGTTCCTGTTCTTATAGAAAATGGTTTTTAGTTTTTGCCCATTGAATATGATGTTGGCTATAGGTTTGTCATACAAGGCTTTTATTATTTTGAGGTATGATCCCTCTATTTCCACTTTGCTGAAAGTTTTTAATCAAGAAAGGGTATTGGATTTTATCAAATGTTTTTTTCTGCATCGATTTATATGATTATGTAATTTTTTCTCTCAATTTGTTTATGTGATGGATCATGTTTATTAATTTGCAGATATTGTACCATCCTTGCATTCCAGGAATAAATCCCACTTGGCCATGGTGTATGATCTTTCTAATGTAATGCTGGGTCAGATTTGCTAGAATTTTGTTGAGGACTTTAGCATCTATGTTCTTCAAGAATATTGCCATATAATGTTCCTTCTTTGTAGTGTCTTTATGTGGTTTTGGCTTCATATAAAGAGCTTGGAAGTGTGCCTTCCTATGGAATTTTTTTGAATAGTTTGAGGAGGATGTTTTAGTTCTTCTTTGAATGTTTGGTAAAACTCCTCATGTGAAGCTGTCCAGATGATGACTCCTCTGCCTCGGAAGATACTTGATTACTGCTTCAATTTAATTGGTGGTTATTGACCTATTCAGGTTTTTTTTTATTCTACCTGATGGAATTTTGGGAGCTTTTATTTTTCTAAGAATATGCCCATTTCATCTAGGTTGTTGTAGTAGTTTGTTCATAGTAATATTTTACAATCCTTTGTATGCCTCTGGGATTAATTTTTACTTTTTCTCTTTCATTTCTGATTTTATTTATTTGGGTCCTCTCTCTTTGTTTCTTGGTCAACCTGCCTAGAGATTCTTCAATCTTGTTTATCCTTTCAAAGAACCAGCTCTTGGTTTTGTTGATCTTATGTATTGTTTTTTTGTTTGTTTGTTTTGTTCTGTTTTTTGTTTGTTTTTTGGTCTCTATGTTGTTTATTTCTATTCTGATCTTTATTATTTTCTTACTTCCACTTACTCTGGGATTGTATTGTTGCTCTCTTTCTAACTCTTTGAATTGTAGGGTTAGGTAATTTATAACCATTGTCTCTTGTTTTTTGCAATAGACTTGTAAGAGCTATGAACTTCCCTCTCAGGACTGCTTTCACTGTGTTCAACATATTTTGGATTGTTGTGTTTTCATTGTCATTTGTTACCAGGATGCTTCTCATTTCTTCTTTGATCTCTTTGGTAGCCCAGTCATTGTTTAAAGGCATATTATTTATCCTCGGAGTGTTTGATTTTTTTCCTTGTTTTTATTGTAGTCATTTCTAATTTTATGTCACTGTGACCTGAGAAGATGTTTGATATGATTTCTATCTTCTTGAATTTGAAGAGAATTTGCCTGTGTCCTAATATGTGGTCTAACTATGAAAATGTCCCAAGTGCAATTAAGAAGAATGTATATTCTGTAGTGAAATGTTCTGAAGATATCAATTAATTCCATCTGACCTAGTGAGTCATTTAGGATTGCTGTTTCTTTGCTGATTTTTTGTTTAGAGGACTTATCCAATGGTGGCAATGGGGTATTGAAGTTCCCTGTTATGAGTGTTTTGCTGTTGATCTCTCACCTGAGAGAGAGATATATATATTTGTTTTTTGTTTTTTTTTGTTTTTGTATTTGTGTGCTCTTGTATTGTTCCTTATTGAATTTCTAACTTTAGTATTATGAAGTTGCCATACTTTTCTCTTGTTAGGGCCTTTGCTTTGACTTCACTATCAGTCTGTGTAGTCTTTTATTCTGAGTTAGTTCTCTTGTACATAGCAAATACATGGGTAATTTTTTAACCATTCAGCTACCTGTGTTTTGATTGGAGCATTTAGTCCATTTACATTTATTGATAGGTATTGATAAGTATTTGTTGCCATTTTTATTTTTTATGCCTGTGTTCTTTCTTCCCTTTATATTTCTTCTTTTTACAGTAGTCCCTTTAGCATTTCTTGCATTGCTGGCTTGGTGGTAATAAATTCCCTTAGCCATTTTTTTTTCTTGTCTATGAAGCTCCTGGTTTTCCCTTTAATTTTGAATGATAGCCTTGATGGGTATAGTATTCTTGGTTTCAGTCCCTTGTTTTGCATCACTTTGTATATTTCATTCCATTCCCTTCTGTCCTGATGTGTTTCTATTGAGAAATCAGTTGATAGTCTAATGGGCAATCCCTTGTAGGTAACTTTCTGTTTCTCTCTAGCAGCCTTTAAGATTCTTATTTTGTTGTTGATATTTGCTAACTTAATTGTGATGTGTCTTGTGTTGATCTTTTTGGGTGCATAATGTTTGGGACTCTGTGTGCTTCTTGGACTTCTGTGTGCCTTTTTTATTCCCCAAACCAGAGAACTTTCCTTTCATTATTTCTTCAAACAGGTTTTTTATTCTTTGCTAAGCTTCATCTCCTTCTTGCACCTCTATTATGTGGATGTTGTTTCATTTCATGTTGTCCTAAAGCTCCCTTAGGCACTCCTCTTGCTTTTTAAGTGCTTTTTTTTTCCAGTTGCTCCTCTTCTTGGGTGTTTTTTTCTAACTTGTCTCCTAGCTTGCTGATGAGGTCCTCAGCTTATTGTCTACTGTAGATATTTTCTGTAGTTATGCCTTTCTTCATTTCCTCTTGATTCTTACACATGTTGAATTTGTCTCCCATCCTTTTCAGCATCCTTATAACCATTGCTCTGAATTCTTTCTCTGACAAACTGCTTGCCTTCATTTTGTTTATTTCCTTTTTTAGTGATTCTTCTTTTCTTTCATATGGGATTTGTTTCTTTGTCTCCCTATTTTTGCTGTTTCTTTGTGGTTGTTTCTATGTATTAGATCACACTTCTATGTCACCCAAACCTTTCTGAGTTTGTCTTATATAGTAGATGTTTTGTGGTATCCAATGGTGCAATCTATCACTTCTTCTGGTCTGGGTATTCTAGGGATGCTCCCATTTTGGGTGTGTGGGTTTCTTGGTATAATTGGGTCTTGAATGTTATTGTCCCATTCATGGATAGAGTGTTTTCTCAGGGTGTTTGGTTATGTCACTCACTCTGTACCATGTTTATCGAACAACACAAAATGTAACTCAACAAGAGATGACAAAAAAGGAACAGAACACAAATGCACTCATGACACAGATAAACCCAAAAGAAGTGACCATCAGAGTAAAGAAAATTGGGAGAGAGGAAAGAGAGAAAAAATGATATTGAGAAAAGAAAAAAAGTTAAATGAAAAAAGAAAAGAAAAAAAGAAGAAAGAAGAAAATTATCTGTATATTGTGTGAAAAAAAAGATAGAAGAAACAAACCAAAAAAATGCAAACAATAAACACACAGAAAAAAGGAGGGAAGGGAGAGAGTATCTGTAGAGGCAGAGCTTATACACAGAAATTAATATTAACAAATTGAATGAATAGGGGAAGGACCATGGTTCAGTATAGAGGAAGTAGAAAGAGAATGAGTGGATAAGAAGAAAAGTAAAAAGCAACATAATCAATAAATAAAAAGATAAAATAAAAATAATTTATTTTATCTATCTAGTTACTCATCTATTTTTGGAAAAGGAGAATAAAGGAGAGAGCATATAGGCTTGAGTTTAATGAGTGAAACTGATTAAGCAATTAGGAGAAGAGCCCAAGAGAGGAGAGGAAAAACAAAAGCATAAAAAAAAAAATGGCTTGTAAAGAAAGAGTAAAGTGTGCATGGACTTGGAGCAGGGGAGAGGAAATATATATATATATATTTAAACCAACAGAGACCACAATAATAATAACACATCAATAAAACAGATAAAGAAGATCAATTTTTTACAAGGGATAAAAAGCAAGGAGAGAGAAAAACTGAAGCCGGGACAGGAGAAGAGATATAGGATGAAAAGGGGATAAGTGAGGAAGAAAAGGGTGGAAAAATAAGATAAAATAAAATAGTGATAAAAAATAAAAATAGAATTAAGAAAATAATTAAAAATAAAAGATTAAAAAATTAAATAAAAAAATTAAATAAAAGATAAAAAATAAAAAAGTAAAGTATCATTTGCTTCACTTGAGTTTAATGCCTCATTGGAACTAGTTTAAGACCCCACTCTAGGAGTTGTTTGGAGGTTGGCGGCGTGGGGCTGACGATCTCAGGCAGAGCGATCATGTCGCACAAACAAATTTACTATTCGGACAAATACGATGACGAGGAGTTTGAGTACCGGCATGTCATGTTACCCAAGGACATAGCCAAGCTGGTCCCTAAAACCCATTTGATGTCTGAATCTGAATGGAGGAATCTTGGTGTTCAGCAGAGTCAGGGATGGGTCCATTATATGATCCATGAACCAGAACCTTACATCTTGCTGTTCCGGAGGCCACTGCCCAAGAAGCCAAAGTAATGAAGCTGGCGAGCCACTTTTCAGCCTCTAGCTTTACTCAGCTGTCCTCACTTGCTAACAGCTTTCTGATAACATTATGTTGCCTTCTTGTTTCTCACTTTGCTATTTAAAGGATGTTTAAAATACACTGTTTGAAATGTGCTGGTGACTGCTTTGCTACTTACGCATAGCCAACAGCAGCACAGCACGGCCAGCCAGAGGAGTGCTCTGAGGGCTGCAGCCTCAGCTGAGTGTGACCCCTGAAACCACGATGAGTTCTGTATCCAGCAGAACACACTTGGCAGATGGAGGAAGCATCTGAGGATGAGACCATGGCTGTCACAGGGATTGTGTAAATTTGCTGTTTTGTTTTTTTTCCTGCCAGGTGTGTGTATGGGGATTTATGTTTCAATGTATTGGAAACTTTCCATTTTATTCAAGAACTCTATTTCGTGTTAAAAGCCTTGATTAAAGAGGAATTTTTTTTTATAGTCAAAAAAAAAAAAAAAAAGACCCCACTCTACTAGTCTATCTGCCGCCACATCTCAGTTTCCTGTTAGGTAGTCAGCACTATGTTGAAGTTCCAAGGGATTCACCACTCCTCTGTATCTGTCTCCACAGTCTTGGTTGCAAGCAGTGGGACCAATCTGCCCACATTGTTTGTCTCCCTGTTTTCAATCTTAATTACTCAAGTGTCTATTTCTGGAACTCAGGCTTTAGGTGGGGGTATTGCTGTATTGATTTCCAGGACCCAAAGGACCCTTAAACCAGCTCCCAAGGGCTCCCTAGGGCTATTCAGTGTTGGTTTCCTCTGCAAAGCTCAAGGTTAGGTGTGGCTTCACTAGTTCCCCATGGGTGCTGGGAGATATTGGCTTTTCAGGAGAAAAAAGTCAGCATATGGTTGGAGGGTCTAGAATGTCCCAGTGCTGGATTTCTTGTAACCCCTCTCTGTCCTTCTCTTCTCCTCAGCCTCTCCCCAGCCTCCACAAAACTGCATCTCTACCTACACTGCAGCCTCAGTGAGCATCACTAAAAGAGGCTATGAACTGGGTTTAGCAAATAAAAGCAAAGACAAACAGAGGCAGAACACCCATACCATTGTGAATTTCTCTCCCCCTGGGGCAGTTCTGTAGGCCATCCCTCTGGCTCAGCCTCTCGCATCTGTAGACTTAGATCTAGAATCCCCTGCTGCCAATAGCCCTGTGGACTTGCTGCCACAGTTGATGTTATACCTATCCCCAAGGGACACGAACTTGGTACAGGCCAGGTTCTTTTAACCCTCTAGTCTTGATGGTCACACCACTCTCTCCAGCCCAGATTCCTGATCCTACCATTCTTCAGGCATCCTTTGCCCTTTCTGGCAGTGGATTGTCTCACCAACTGTGCTTGAGTCACCAATTCTGGGTGTATGTTTTTCAATTTAGTTGTTCCTTCTATCTTCTCTGTGAGAAGGTGCAGGATATGTCCACCTATTTGGTAGCCATTTTGAAAAAAACCCTTATACAGTCGTTTTGCCAAAATTTACTTTTCACTGTGGGCCCTCGTATTTTTTTTCATTGTAAGGAAACAAAAAGACAAATCTTACTATGAATTAGAACCCATTCTGAAGGCACTACTTTGCCTATTGCTCTGGTAAGAACTTCCAGTTCAGTCAGGTAGAAGCAATGAGGTCCACATTTTTGTCTAATTTTTTATCCTAAGTAGAAAACTCATATTTCAAATGAATATGATGTTTACTATAGACATTTTGGTGGTACTCATCCTAGTTTGCTATTTATTTTTAACAAGAATAGCATACAATTTTATAAAATGTTTTTGTACATATGTCACAGTGATATAGCTTCTCTCTTTTTATAAATGTGTAAATAATATTTAATTGTCATATATTAAGTCAGTGTACAGATCTAATTAAACCTCAATTGTTCATGATGTATTATTTTTAACAGAGCATTGAATTTGATTCATTAATACTATATGTAAGTTAACTGCATCAGAACTATTTTATAGGTATAAATGTAATAAAACCAATTAGTCTGTTAATACCTGACTATACCAGTACTAAATGCGATAATTTGACCATTTAGGTACACTCTTTCAAATTGCCTCATTGTGAATGATAAATTACATGTTGGCTCTAACAGTAAATGAAATAGTGAAAAACACACACACAAGGGTTGCATAATCAGTACCCCAAGATAAAACAGAGGATCCCAGTCTGGAGACTCTGAGGACTAACAGCTCTAGAAACAAGCAGGAAATCATTAACTATAGGTTGAGAAGAAAATAGTGAAGACAGTTTGGCATCTTCAATAAAATAGAAAATGACATATCCTCATTGAGACACGAGTAGAAAATCTTCAGCAATGAAAGACAGATGGGAATTCAACAGAAAGAGCTGAGGAATAAAGATTTACAGGTCAGGGTGAACAAGCCATCTAAACAACCAAAGAACAGAACTCAAACCTGTGTTAGAGAATAGGTAACAGCAGAATGAAATGGTTGAAGATAAAACCAGTAGGCCATTCTATTCAAATGCCAATTTTAAATTGCACACTGAATGAGTTCCTCTGATACTCCACTAAAATAATGAAATACAAAATTGGGATAAGCATGTATCACACTTAAAACTAAAAAACAACAAACAAACAAACAAACAATCAAAACATAGCTCACAAAGGCAAAACAAAAATTCAAAGACATGAGCTAGAGTATAAGGTTCTAGATAAAATAAAGGGCCAACCAATTCTTACAGAAGTGACTGTGCTTGGTAGTGAGTGAAGGTTCTCCAGAAAATTCTCCAAGTCAGTTTCATGTTTTAAGAGGCAAAGCCTGAAGGCACATATGGCCATTACATAACGGACATAGTTCAAGGTAGCCCCATTGGATGAGTGGTGACAGTTCTCTATGAACCTGCAGCTAAAAGAAGCAAGCCCTGCTCCAACAAGCTCTAACGAGGGAGGACACATCTCTACTAAGCAGGAATATCCTCCAAGTACCTTTAAACTGTCACCAAAAATAAATAAGAGAGAAAACGTAAAGAACAGTGAGAGATTCCAGTGGAGTACCGAGTTAACTCACTTCTTCATCACTCTTATGTGGGCACTGTGGAGGGGCAAGGACCAGACTGCGTTCCCCCCATAAGGAGTCGAATTAAGGTCAGGGTGACCTCAGGCCTGGAGGCAGTAAAACCAAGAACTGGTGGTTTTCATACACAAACACCAGGTACCTAAGGCACACCCAGCTCTGAGGAACCACAGGGTCGTACAAACCACCCCTAGGAAGGACATCTGCATTCCAAGCTGCTTGCTTAATCAGAGTTTAGATAAAGAGTAATGCTTAGCCAAGTCCTCCTGCGCTGAGGATAAAAGGCATTTGCTGCGGAAGTTCAGGGCTCTCGTGCTTCCCTGCTGTGTAGTTGGAACTGGGAGCCCAGACTCGAGTTCGTAATAAAGGCTTCCTAAATTTTCCAATTGGCTGTCTGGTGGTCGTCTTTCTCGGGTGGGTTTGAGTCCCCCCTGGGTCGCCCCACAACAGCACATTGCTCTACATCCAAACACAACAGGAAAGGGTCAGATAATTAAATGTGTCCTTTCAGTCATTCAGCTAGAAAACCTGCCCCACAATCCACTTGGTCTCTGGTCCTCCTTAACAAGAGCAAACAGAAAAAAACATGATTTTAAAGAAACGTAGGAATAACATGAAATGGTTTCATCTAAAACAAATTATACTCAGAAAGAAAAATAAACCTTCAAGAAACCTCTTCTTCATGTAGTTATCAATATCTGAGTTTAAAATAAATATGAGTGGGGAAAATGAACAATCAGAAAATATTGTTTTAAGATGAAAAGTTAATTTATCAAAACATGTAAAGACAACGAAGGTAAAAAATCTCAAGTTAGAAACTGTAGAAAACAAAGAATGAACTAAACATCTGGTTTGTAGAATATCAGGCGGAGCTCGGCAGGCAAAGGCCTCGGCCCTCGTATAGGCTCCAAGAGAGAGTCCATGAAGACAAAGTATTTTTGTGCAAAGACATGCACACTTACGGAAAGGACTGTAAGAGATGAAAAAGGCCTTCTATATAATAAAAGCATAATATGCAATTCGACCAAACAGTGGAACAACTGGTCGGTGGGTGGTGGGGCTGTTGAGCAGGTGGTGCCAGGCCAGCCAAGGTGGATGGCAGTGGGCAGAAAGAGGGGACAGCTACCAGGGGACGGCAGCAACCAGCCATGGCAGAGAGACAGTGGGGGGTGGGTGTGCCTGCTCCTGCCAGCGCTATCCCCTGAGTGGCTTGCCTAGTCTCCTCCTGCAGAGGGAAGCCAGACTGTGGCTTAGGTCCGCTCCCTATGTCAGACATTCCTTGAGGGCTCCCAGACTGCAAGAGGGTGCAGGCCGGGCTGAGGGACACCCCTACCTGCAAGTGCACAAATTTTCATGCACCGGCCTCTAGCAAATAAAAAAAAAAGCAATGGGACTGAGTTGAAGATGAGGCTCCGCACTGGAGCAGGATGGTGAAGTCTCCAAATTGTAAACACTCACAGAACATAAACATTTTCCTTTTTTCTTTCAAAACCTCTCCTATAGGGAAGAAGGCAATGCTAAGACATTTAGAATAATGCCTTCAGAAGGAAAGAAATATGAAGTATTTCTGGAAGATATTACGTGAATTTAATAATATTGATTCCTACACTTATTATGGATGAGAAATCCTGAAACCTGTAAAAGTAAAAAAGAGAATCTATGAAAAATTAAGTTTCTAAAAAGAATTCCTTGAAATAAGATCATAGGTAGCTGGAGAAGAGTATGGGCTTTTTAAATTGTATAATTAAAATATTACAAAATCATTTCTGCAGCTTGATGTCAGCTACATTTTTCAATGGAATAAAGCCTTCAGGACCTGTTTTTAACCAATGGTGGGAATTCTGCCAAGGGGCAGACACTGGGGTGACTGGACTGTCTATGCAGGGGACAGGGACATTTACATTGTTCAGATAGGATCCTTCTGCACTTAAGCAAAGTCTGTCTGCTTTTACCTTCCTGTCCACTAGACACAATCAGTGTTGGTACTCACTGCTATGACAATAATAACTCACATGTTCCAATGAAACTCCCATAAACAAGGTCATAGCTGAATCTATACACCCCTTACTACATGGAAATGATCAAGCGAAAAAAAAGCCACCTGACACTGGAGGAAAGAAATAATTTAAAAACCAAAACACCATGATAGGAAGAAAAGAAAGTGAACAAACAAAAGGGAAACTAGCAGAATTATCACTGAACACAGAAAGATTTTAACTATTTTTGTATTTACATTTTTATAGAGATGAAAAGAGGCTCTGAAAAATAGAAAGTAATTTGTCTCTTTAAATTAAAAATATGATAAGACTAAAATTAAAAAATGTGCAAATATTGGATAGCAGAATTGTCATGGATAGAGATTATTTTGGTGATTTAGGAGGTAAAGCTAAAAAATTATCCCAATATAGAGTTTAAAAAGTCAAAGCAGCAAGAAATAAAAGGCACAAAGCAAAAGACATTGAGATTAGAACTCTAGTAGCCAATAGGCTTTTAAGATTCAGACTGACATCAACTTCTCATCTAAAACACTGGATTCTAGAAAATAGCAAACAAGAATGAAAAATTTTGAACTAAAATATCCTATCTCTATAAAATTTTGATTCAACCATGAGAAAAAGTAGAATTTTTAGACATCAGTGGAAAGGAAACGTATATAACTTACACTACAGTTTCCACAAAATGTATTCATTAGCATACCCTCCAAAACTGATAAATAAATCTTAAAATAGGAAGAATATATAATGAGAAAGTAGTTAACTTTAAATAGTTACAGATAATAAAGCTTTAGAATTCAATTCAGCTGTTAAAGCTGTGTTCTCTTCTTCAAAGATAAGGGTCCAAGAGGAAGATCATTATTTGAATCCTACCAGAATTCTGATTTTGCAGTTAACAATCCAGTGAGGACATTGTTAGGAAGTTCTATGTTAAATATAACAACTAGTAGAAGTCCAATCCATGAGAATATCCAAAGAATTAATTTAACAAATTCAAGTCAAGGAAAATTAATGAAGTGTAACAATGTTATAAAACTTAAATAAATATATCCTGCATCTAGAATTGCTGTTAATTATACTCAATGGAGAAAATTAAAAGCATTTATTTTACGGTCAGTGATAATACAGGGATGTCCACTTTCACCACTCTTACTTAAACTAATACTAGAAGTCCTAGTTACAGCAACCAAACAATAAGAAGAGATAAAAGGCATCTAAAGTGGAAAGGATGAAATAAAACTGATTTTTTTTGTAGATGACATGATAGTGTCTATAGAGAACCCTAAAGATTTGACCAAAAAACACTGAAACTTAAACACAAATTCAGTAATTAAAAGAATAGAAAATAAATACACAGAAATTGGTTGCAATAATAAACTATCAGAAAGGGAAATTAAGAAAACAATATCATTTACAATTGCATTAAAAAAAAATATATAGCCGAGACCGGTTTGGCTCAGTAGATAGAATGTCGGCTTGCGGACTGAAAGGTCCCAGGTTTGATTCCGGCTGGGGGTATGTACCTTGCTTGAGGGCACATCTCCACAGTGGGGTGTGCAGGAGGCGGCTGATCGATGCCTCTCTCTCATCGATGTTTCTGACTTTCTATCTCTCTCCCTTTCTCTCTGTAAAAAATCAATAAAATATATATATTAAAAAAATAAAAATATAAAATATAATACCTATGAGTAAATTTAACCAAGACCTTAAAAGACCTGTATTCAGAAAACTATAGATACTAAAGAAAGAAATTGAAGTAAATACAAATAAGTGGAAGCATATACCATGCTCATGGATAGGAAGGATTAAAACTGTTAAAATGTCCATACTACGCAAGCAAACTATATATTCAACGTAGTTTTTAATCAAAATATCAATGACCTATTTCACAGAACTAGAACAAATAATCCAAAAAAATTACATGGTACCACTAAAGACCTCAAATATCTAATGGTTTTGAGAAGGAAGGACAATGTCGAAGGAATCATGCTACCTGAGGTGAAACTATGCTGCAAGTTCACAGAAATCAGAACAGCATGGTACTGGCATATGAATAGGCAGCTAGGTCAATGGAACAGAACCAAGAGCTTAGAAGCAAATCCATGCTTATATGGTCAATTAATATTTGACAAAGTAGTCAAGAGCATCCAATAGGGTAAAAAACAATCTATTCAATATATACTGGGAAAATTGGACAAATGTATGCAAAAATATGACACTAGACTACCTTCTTACACCATATACAAGAATAAACTTAAAATGTATTAAAAAGTTAAATGTAAGACATGATGCCATAAAAATTGTAGAAGAATATATAGGCAGTAAAATTTCAAACATTTCTCATAGCAATATTATTTGATATAACTTTAGAGCAATGGAAACAAAAGAAAAAATAAGCAAATGGGACTACTTCAAACTAAAAAGTTTTTGCACAGCATAAGAAACCATCAACAAAATGCAAAGACAACCCACTGAATGAGAGAATGTGTTTGCTAAATGACATAGCTTATATGGATTAATATCCCAAAGTTATAAAGAACTTATAAAACTCAGCACACACACACACACACACACACACACACACACACACACCTGAACAATCTAATTTAAAAAAATGATCAAAGGACTTCAATAGACATATCAACTATGACATACAGATGGCCAAGAAAATATGCTAAATATCACTAATCATCAGAGAGATGCAAGTTAAAACCACAATTAGATATCACCTCACACCTTTCAGAATAACTATCACCAACAAATCAACAAACAACAAATGGAGAGCATATGGAGAAAAGGAAACTCTCATGCAGTGATGGTGGGAATGCAGATCTGTGCAGCCACTATGGAAAACAGTATGGGGTTTCTTCAAACAAAATGGAACTTCCTTATGACCCAGCAAGTTTACTTCAGGGGATATAGCTAGAAAATCCTGAAACGCTGATTGAAAGAATATATGCACCCCTATGTTCATTGCAGGGATACTTACAATAGCAAATATTAGGAAGCAGCCCATCAGTAGATGAGTGGATATAAAAACTGTGGTATATTTACATAATAGAGTATTAATAAATCATAAAAAAAGATGGAAATCTTACCTTTTGCAATAGCATAGAGGAACCTGGAGAATATTATGCTAAGTGAAATAAGCCAGTCAGAGAAAGACAAATACCATATGATCCCACGTATATTTGTAAAAAAATGAACAAAATAAATAAATATACAAAATGAAAACAGACACATAGATATAGAGGACAGACTGACAGCTGCCAGAGGGGAGGGGTGTTGTGGGTCTCAGTTAAAAATATGAAGAAATTAAGCAAAAAACACAAAATACACACACACACACACACACACACACACACACACACAACACCTCATAGACCAACATTAGTATGATGATTACCAGAGGGAAAGGAGGTAGGAGCAGGTAGAAGAGGGTAAAGGGGGATAAATGTAACAAAAGGATACATGGCTTGGCCATGAACACACAATACATAGATGATGTCTATAGAATTGTATGCCTGAAACCTATATAATTTCATTAATCAATATCATCCCAATAAATTCAGGAAAATAAAAATACATACCTCAGCTGAATGGATAACAAAACATGATTCATGTACATGCTGTGAATAGGAAAGACACACATAGAATGAAAACAAAGAAATGGGAAAGGGTTTTTCATGAAAATGGAAACCAAATCAAAGAAGCTGGGGTAGCAATACTTATAAGACAAAATAGACTTTAAATCAAAGACTATAAGAAAAGACAAAGAGGCATAGCAATTCCACTTTTGTGGGTATTTTATCAAAGAAAATTGAGAAGCCATATATTATTTGCAATGATCAAGACATGGAAGCCACTTGTGTCCATCGGTAGGTGATGTATAAAGAAGTGTGCACATACACAATGAAATATGACTCCACTATAAAAAACGAAATCTTGCCATCTGCATCAACAATATCCAGAGGTTATTGTGCTGAGTGAAAAAAGTCAGAAAATCTGAATGCTTTGTGCTTTCACTTATATGTGTAGCATAAGAAAGTAAATGTACAAACAGGATAGAAACAGACTCACAGAGAAACTTGGACAGTTGCGGGATGGGAGAGGATGGGGGCTGGGTGAAAGGGAGGTAATGCACAGGTCAGGGAATATAGTCAATATTGTAATAATGATGTAGGGTGAAGATGGATGTGAGATTTATCATGGTGATCACTTCATAAGTTATATACTGTCTAATCATGTTGTACACCTAAAACTAGTATAATATTGTGCATCAACTTTAATTGAAAAATAAAAAGTATTTAAAATAATAACAAATAAATTACATTAAAAAGATAACTATAGAAAAGAAGTATAATGATCCTGATAGGGTATAGAGAGATCATACTGTAGCATCATTCAGCTTGTCCCAGGAGAGTGGCTGGCTTTCAAACAGAGCCAAACCCTGGTCCTCAGTTACAGTGTTTAAAGAAGGAGTGTCTCTCCTGCTAGAGAATGTAGCAGGATCTGACAGGCATCACCTTAGCACTTTCCAGCCACTATCCAACCTTGGTAAAGAGACCTCTGGTAACATCTGGTCTGGAAACATATACCAACTCGGCCTTGTAGCTCAGGTAAAACATTGTGAACTTGCCCAGCCTGGAAGCTCCGTGATCATATCATGTGTGACATATTCCAGTGGGAATATGAATACCTAGATGTTCAGTACCCCAACGCTTCAACATCTATTGAAGATGTGGCTTGTCCTTTACATTTGCAAACCAATATCATTAAAATTTTCCATAACATTTCATGTATGATTATACATTATTGAAAATTATGTTGTACCAGGAGGAGCCCTGGTCTCTTTAGAATACGCTTTCTGGAGAATATAGTATAAGAAAAGCAAGTTCAACACTACATGTTAATGGAATCCACCACTGTTAGTAGGGAAATCCTGTTATAGTGCAGCAGTACATGCAAGACAAGGCCATGCCCGGGGCCCTTTAGGCAGAGGGGCAATAGGAGGCCTGCTCATATCCCTGGTCATCAGTGAGCACAGTGCACAACATTTGCATGAAAGAGAGTTTTACAAGGAGACTAGAACCACAAACACGGGACTAAATTCAGCTTTGCAGTAGAACTGATGAAGTAGAGCAGGTGCTGACAAGGTAGAGCAAGTGCTGATGAGGTAGAGTGGCTGCTGATGAGGTAAAGCAGGTGATGAGCCCTGAATCCAGGCCTCAGCAAAGGTGACTGAATGAGATGCTGCTGGTTACGTGGTAGCAGAGACATCTAGAAGTGGGTGCTGTCTTCAACCTCTATTTCCTCATCTGGCAGCTGGTTGTGGAGGAGCCTGATGATAAAAGTAAACCCAAAACTTGGCAGACGTGTGGACTCCACAATCATTGTCTGGAGTAGAGCCACCTGATGAGGAACCCACATTACACTGTTTCACGGGCAAGACATTATTTCTGTTGTCTCAAGGCATTAAAAGTTTGTACTTATTACAGAATTCACCGTTACTCCATAACAAAGAAACTCATATATTTTCCAGAAGGTTTCTGAGATCTTGAAGTCATCCAAGGAGTGGAAACATTTGCTGTGGGGGAAGGGAGATTAATGGGGGTAGAGTGCATGAGAATCCCACCTGCCAGGTGGCTGCTGTGATGGAACAGCGTTCTATTTCCATGGAATAAAGCCTTAGCCTCCTGCATGATTGCTCTACTGGCTGAGGTGATTTCTCTTGTTTTTAACTTAACTCTGATGCACAGAAATCCTGATAACTATTTCTGACACATTACCAATGATGGTTTGAGACACTTTCTAGTTTTTGCCATTTACACTTTCTGGTCATTTACCTGAAGCATCAGTTGGCTGACTTTATGCTCCTGTGAGGGCAGAGAGCACTAGACTCGCCATGTGCAAGCTTGTGATTTCTCTCAGCCACAAGGAAAGTGTGGTATGTGCAATTGTCAACTGAGCAACAGCCAGGAAGCCAGGCCTCCTAGAATTCAGGAGGTGAAGCAGCTGGTCCTGCTCCCAGCAAAGATGTAATGGCTCTCAGAAATGAAGAACCTGAAGAACCAGCTCCCAGTCTGTCACAGGCATTAAGTTGGGGCACATTTTAAAGAAGAGTTAAAGTTGATTAAGCCAATAGTGGTAATCAGACTCATATTATTATTAGTAGTAGTACTCAATTATTTTGATTATTACCTTATCTAGAGAGTCTGAGTAAGTTTGGAGCAGAGCTTGCACAACTGTACTTTATACCAATTCCCATGGCTTATAATGTACACTACCACTGCAGTGAGCTATAAGTATAACACATAAGCATCCATGAAAAGGTGGCATAAAGGCTGATATAAAATATAAATGAAGGTATTTTGTTCTGATGTTAAATAGAAAATGAAAACACATAGCATTTAAGGGGAAAACACATATTACCTGACAGAAGACACCTTGTACACCGAGCCTCACCAGGTACTCGGCCACAGAAGGCCACACATCTGCTACCAGGCTTAGCTGGATGAGGAAGACACTCCATTTACGAAGTCATGTTGGGGCACTGGTGCAGAGACAGAAGAAATCTGGGGAAGCCAATGATGCAGAGCGTGGGGCTGGCCAGCCTTTGTGGGCACGTGGCACCCAGCATGGCCAAGTTGGTTTCATAGAGTCTGTGTGAAGATCCAGTGCAGGCAGAGCAGTGGGCATGAGTGGGGGAGGGTGGGGCCAACGGGGAAAATGGGCATCAGTTGACAACTGCACATATCACACTTTCCATGTGGCTGAGAGAAATCACAAGCTTGCACATGGCTAGTCCAGTGCCCCCTGACCTCACAGGAGCATAAAGTCAGCCAACTGATGCTTCAGGTAAATGACCAGAAAGTACAAATGGCATTTTCAACAATAAAGATAAATTTAAAAAAATAAAATGGCAAGCCAAAACAAATAACAAAAACAATAAAAACCTAAACTTGTGGCCATTGAATAAATACTTATGAAATAAATAGAATAAATGGCAATTGAAACATTTTAAAGGCTTGTCAAACATTGATTTAAAAAAGTGCAGGTTTGGATCTTCAGGTCTAAAACAGAGCACCCACACCCCCACTGCAGAGCTGGTCTGAAGAAAAGCATTGTCTCGCTCTGTGCATCATGATAAGGACTTTATTCACAAGCTAAGACTCTACTTGCCCTCAACTATATGTAAACTTATATATAGTATATATTTACATCATATATTTACATATTCTGATATATAGCAGCTCCTCAAGTAATATCTTTCATTCAACATAGTTTTGTTAAATTTTGATGAGAAAGAAGTCACTTTCCAATTGGGGCCACTGGATGGAGTTTGCATGTTCTCCCTGTGTATGTGTGGGTTTCCTCTCATACCCAGCATTGCACACATAAGTGGCCTGCATGTGCATATTGTCCCAGCTGGAGTGAGTATGGGTGTGGCTGAGTGACAGCTCTGATGCTTCGACCTTGCACTGAAGTCGGCAGTTTGGAAAATCACCTCCTTGCTTGTTTCTTTTGGCCTTTCTTAAATGTCTGCACAACTTACATTTATTTCAACATTTAGCATTGAAGGGACTTTATTTGGAAGTTTGGTGATGTTTTGTGGCCAGAACTATACTGTAGGAACTTACCTCTTATTTACATCGTCTCTGGCAAAATTGGTTTCATTATACTTTGTATTGCTTAATGTCACCATCTCTAAAAACCTGCTGATGACGTTACACAAGGATTTACTGTATCTGATATGTTGGCCCTCACCTTCCTTGGAGGAATGAAATTATGGGTGAAAGTTCCAGCCTTAGGAACTCATTGGTATGCCCATTCTCCTTGACAGCACCTGCAGGCAGTGGACTCTCAAAGAACATATGTGTTAGAGAATAAATAACACACTTCCCAAGGACAGTGTGACTTCCAGCCTCGTTCATTTTTTTCTACTCCTCTTAGACTTCTGCCTTGGGATGTGAGGGCTCACCTCTATCACTCATGGAGAATGCCATGGTTCCTGAGTTACCTGGTTAGGGGTGTTCTGATTGTAGAATCCAGACACTTTCCACACCCCCTGGTTCTTTCCAATATTTATTACTTGGATGTCAATGTTTTGTGAGCAACTTAGGGGACTGTACAGAAGCCCCTCCTGGTCTACCACCACCTCCTGCTCCCTCTCTTTCCACCCCAACTTCTCTCTGAAAATGTAGACACGGTGATGTGGCCGAGTAGCTCCCCTCAGTTCTTGCTCTAGTGCAGGTCACCTGCTGCTTAGCACCCACTCCAGGGCAACCTTGCTTACTTACAAGTTCATCTCAGCCTCCCTACCAAGGCTCAGAGAAGCCCTTCTGTGATGGAATATGCAAAAAAGAGTGAGATTTCTGTGGTACGGCTCAGGGTGTGCCCTTGGAGGAATACCACCTGCTTTTTGGGTGAAGGGTTGTGTCAGGAGACACAGGAATGGGGGAGGGTGCCCACCAGCGTCAGTCAGCACAGCATCCAGGAAACAATGAAAAAGCATCAATAATCATTTCATAAACTGAGGCCTTTGTAAACAGGGCAAATGTCACCGGCTTCTGGCAATGCTGCCAGGGCTACTCTACTGAAGGCATCACCACAGGCAGGTGGTAAAACCCCACTGTGCTGTTCTTTGAAATAGCAAATGGCATGAGAGTGGCCATGAGAGTTCAGACCCATATGTAAATTAAATGTGATAATAAAATGGGAGGCTGTGATCCACCTTCTCTTAAGGGTCAGTCAGGTAGAGCTGGGTGGAGGTGAGGTCAGCCTAAGTCAGGCAGGTAGAGCTGGGTGGAGGTGAGATGCAGGTAGAGCTGGGTGGAGGTGAGGTGCAGGTAGAGCTGGGTGGAGGTGAGGCGCAGGTAGAGCTGGGGTTGTGGGGGGTGGGTTGGGTGGGAACAGGGGCAGACTCTTGCTCACCCTCAGGTGCTAGATTCAAGTGAATACCTGCAGTGGGGGTTATTTCTGGCTTCTTCAACTGCCTTTGCCTTGCTCGCTGCAACTTAGGTTTTCAAGCCTGAAACCCCTGTTTTCTCTGATAGCTGGTCCCCCTACTGAGCAGCTCAGCACAGTCATCTCGCTCAGGTGGTTCCACATCTCTCCCTCCCTTGACTGGAATCAAGGCCCTGGTTCCTGGTGGCTTACCTCTAGTTTCTGGCTTTGAAGTGTCTGCCTTGCACTCATCATGTTTCCACCATGACAGTGGGTCTAAGCGGTAGGCATGAGGATGCTGCCCTCACCTTTAAACGCCCCTGAGGCGTAAGGATGAGCTCTGAGAACAGATCCAGTGCCTTGCTTGCAGTTCCCTCCTGCCGGGTTAGATCCCACCTGCTGCCCAGTGCCCAGTGCAGGCTTCTACCTGACCCTGCATCTCTGTAAGGGAACTACAGCTCCCTTCCCTATGCCATGCTGCCAAGCTGAGGGACCCCACCAGTGCGTGATCCATGCACCAGGCCTCTAGTATGTATATAAGATCTTTGATTAATCTGTTCCCGCCCTCCCCTCTCTCCCTTCCCTCTGAGATTCATCAATCTGTTCCATGTTTCCATGGTTGTGGTTTCTGCTCCTGCATTGAGCATCTCCCCACTGGTGTCAGTGGGCTACTGGCTATTCAATTATATATATATATATATATATATATATATATATATATATATATATTTATATATGGAGAGAGAGAGAGAGAGAGAGAGAGAGAGAGAGAGAGTTCTCTCCTCTTGTGTGATTAAAGAACCAGGTCACCTCTCCAGGGCACAGACAGAGCACGTGGGGTCAGAGGTAGCCCTCATGTTATGCTCTCTGCACTTACTACTGTGCAAAGCAGAAGCAGCAGCTGCCCCAGTTCACCCCACCCAGCTCAGCACCAGCTGTGGGCTAAGTCCTCAAAGAAGTCCCTAGGCTGCTGGACCTGGATCCATGCTTACTTTTCTCCTGGGATTCCTGATGGAGGTTGGACAACTACCCAAACTTAGAAGGAATTGATGGTGATAGCATTGGAGTGTGAGGGGGTGCAGGTTTTTATTTCTCTTGAGGAATTGGCTATACCTAGTGCATATGAAAAGGATTTGATAGCAGAGTTCATTGGATGAAAGGTATTCTGTTCCATAATGACAGACTGCAGGCCTGGTTAGGAACCCTGGTAAGGAGATGGATGTAATAACAGACATTCAGTGGAGGGCTGCTCATGTGAATGCTGGAACACAGTGCAGAGAGGAGCCACATCTGAGTCCACTGGGAGCAGCTGAGGAGAGGTGGGCAGAGGACATGGAGTCATTCCCTAGATGTGAGCTGAGATCAGAATGTGCTCTGCACTGAGGTACAGATACCATATCCTGTGCCTGGGATGATGGGACTCTAATACAAGTTTGTGTCAGTGGGTGCTTTTGTTGTTGCTTTAATTTATTGATTGATTTGAGGGAGAAAAAAAATGTGTGCGTGCATTGGTTGGCTCTTACATATGCCCTGAGAGGAGATGGAACCCGAAGCCTTGGGTATCAGAAAGGCCCTCTAACCAGCTGAACTACATGGCCAGAGCCTACCTACCAATGAGTTTTGTTTGTTTGTTTGTTTTCTATTTGTTAGATTTTTGTTTATTATCTGATCAATTGTTACTGTTCTAAAAGGTGAATGTTAGAAGAAGAGGGCCACGTCCATATTGGTCAGTGATCTCCAGAGAAGCAGCAGCCACTGTGCCAGGGCTCATGCAGAGAGATGCAGCCAGAAGCTGGCTCCTACAAGGGTGGAGGCCTAGGAATCCACAGCCTGCGGTGAGGCCAGGGAATAGGGTGCCAGGGAGAGCCATCCCCGTCCAATCTGGAGGCTGTCAGTGGGTAGGACTCCTCTCTGTTCAACAGAGGTAGGGGTTGCTTCCCGTGAGACCTTCTGAGCACTGGGTGAGGCCACCTGCATCCTGGAGCATAATCTCTCTTCCCCAAAGTCCATAAATGTAGATGTTCATCTCATCCAAAATTCCTTCACAGATAGACCCAGAATAATGTTTCACCAAAACCTGAGCACTGTTCCAGCTGAGTTGACATAAAAATTAACCATCACTGGTCTATAAAAGACCTATCTAGAGTTTGAAGGATGTGTTTTATCTTTTGGGTAATATGAAGCCCTTGAAGGTTCTGATCAAATAATGAGCAAACCAATTATTCATAAAATAGAGTTTTATTGCAGAGCAAGAATATCAAACTTGCGGCCCATGGGCCTCTTGTGGCCTACAACAAATATTTTTGTGGCCCAGCCAATATAATGGTATGTAAAAAATGTTTTATGGATACAGGACTTAAACATTAGAAGGGAAACCATAAAAATACTAGAGGAGTCCACAGGCAGCACAATCTCCGATATATGCCGAAAGAACTTCTTCACTGATACTGCTCCAAAGGCAATGGAAGCTAAAGAAAAAATAAACAAATGGGACTACATCAAAATAAAAAGCTTTTGCACAGCAAAAGAAACCATCAACAAAACAACAAGAAAGATCAATGCATGGGAGAACATATTTGCAAATGCTATCACTGATAAAGGTTTAATCTCCAAAATCTACAACCAACTTATACAACTTAATAAAAGGAAGATCAAGGATCCAATAAAAAAAATGGGCAACGGACCTAAATAGAACCTTTTCAAAAGACGACAGAAGGAAGGCCAAGAGACACATGAAAACATGTTCAAAGTCATTAATCATCCGAGAGATGGAAATCAAAACGACAATGCGATACCATCTTACACCTGTCAGAATGGCAATCATCAACAAATCAACAAACGACAAGTGTTGGCGAGGATGCGGAGAAAAAGGAACCCTTGTGCACTGTTGGTGGGAATGCAGACTGCTGCAGCCACTGTGGAGAACAGTATGGAGTTTCCTCAAAAAACTAAAAATGGATCTCCCATTTGACCCTGTAATACCACTCTTAGGAATTTATCCTAAGAAATTACAAACACCAATCAGAAAGGATTTCTGCACCCCTATGTTTATAGCAGCACAATTTACAATAGCCACAATTTGGAAACAGCCTAGGTGCCCATCAGCAGATGAGTGGATCAGAAAACTGTGGTACATCTACACAATGGAATTCTATGCAGCCATTAAAAAGAAGGAATTCTTACCATTTGCAGCAACCTGGTTGGAACTGGAGAGCCTTATGCTTAGTGAAATAAGCCAGTCAATGAAGGAGAAGCATCACATGATCGCACTCATTGGGGGATAATAAAGAACATTATAAACTGATGAACAAAAGGATAGATACAGAGACAGTAAAGCTTTGAACAGACCGTGAAATTACAGCAGGAAGATTAAAGTTAGGTGAGGTAGATAAGAGATCAATCAAAGGACTTGTATCTATGCATATAATCATAACCAATGAACATAGACACTGGGGGGGTTGAGGTATGCCTGGGAGGGAGGGGGGGCAATGGGGAGAGATGTATAAAAAATTAATAAAAAAAAGAGGAAAAAAATGTTTTAATAAAAATTTTGTAACTTAATTTTTACAATATCCTATTACACATAATTATTAATAACAAACTAGTTCGCTAATGGCTAATGACTATAATCATGCTGCATTCATATCCCTTATGCACAGTTGGACCATTTCTCTACATTAATAATAGCAGCGAATATTTTAGCAACCGATTGCCATGTCATTGGTCTTGGACTGACTTGTTGGGTGTGCACAACATGAACTATTTCACTTTCAGAGAACAAGAAAAATAGGTTTATTTGCCCTAAACAGTTTGGCTCAGTGGATAGAGCATCAGCCTGCAGACTGAAAGGTTCCAGATTTGATTCCAGTCAAGGGCATGTACCTTGGTTGTGGGCACATCCACAGTAGGAGGTATGTAGAAGGCAGCTGATTGATATTTCCCTCCCATCCATGATTCTAACTCTCTATCCCTCTTCCTTCCTCTCTGTAAAAAATCAACAAAATATATTTAAAAAAAAGAAAAATAGGTTTATTTTCATTATGCTTATTAATTTGTGCAGTTATTCAGTGTATGGTAAGTTAATGTTCAAGGAAAAACATTCATTTTTATTAAAATGTTATTTTATGTTGACGATTACTCATTTATTTCAGGTTTTTGTATTTAGCATGTATCTATCAAAATAAACCTACATTTCTATGAAAATCGAAGCTTTTGTGTTTTTTTTTATGGTCCACATAAATGTAAACCTTGTTTATTTGACCGTGTTAGCTTTTGAGTTTGACACACTTGTTGTAGATGATGCCTAAATTTTTATTTTATTTTATTTTATTACTTTTTAAAATATAATTTTATTGTTTAAAGTATTAAAAATATTAGTACATAATATTTTTATTTCCCTACTGACCTCTTCCTGGCCTTCCCCATCCTCCAGTACATGCCCTCACTTGTCTCCCTTTCCTGCCCCCCGGCCAATGCCCTGTATCCATTACATACATGCACAAGTCCTTCTGTTGATCTCTTACAGGCACCCCCCACAACCTCCCCTGCCTTCTCACTGTAGCATGACAGTCTGTTCATTGCTTCTTTGCCTCTGCATCTGCTTCCCCCATTCTCCTTCATCCCCGATTCTTGTCTTTAAAAACATCTTGCCTTTGTAGGCTAGAAATAAACTTCTAAGAGCAAAAAGCAAAAAAAAAAAAAAAAAAAAGTTTGAGTCCCAATTTTAATATCCAATTGTTCCGAGTCCCAGTTTCAATGTCAAACAGTTCCTTATGTGTATCTGGATAGTGGACATATGGTGGCAATGCAGGTCCGACCCTCTCTGGTTTGGTCCTAGGCAACCTGTAGCGATACACAACTGCTAACTGCTCGCATGGCAAGGCGTGTCAGTGTCTTCCATCTCTGGACTGTTTCTCCTCTTGTTTTCATGGTTGGAGCAGACCTGTCAGTTCCTCTCTGTTGCAGGAGTCCATTTGGTCTTGGAGTTGTTTTCTGAAAGTATATAAACATTCTTGACCAAAAGTTAATAGAGGAATCTTTTCTATAAAATTGACTTGGGGTGCTTTTTATTTTTGCCTACCCGATTTTTTTTTGGCTTATTTTAACACCATGTGTGTTTTTTGTGGGTATCCTGCTTTTAGTATTACAAATGAAAATTAATTTTCTAAAGTAAAAATTTTCTAGATGTAATTTACTTACCAAATATTTTTCCTTACATGATATTATCCTACTATCCCCCCTTTTATTTGATTAATGGAGAATTTTGTAAAATTTTTTAATGCAATCTTGATAACTTTAAATTTTAATTTTTTTGCACACAAATATACCTGTTTTATGTTCATTGCATGTTAAGCAATTTTACCATGAGATGAGCTACCAATAGAAATTTTAGTTAATACTTTAGAAACAGCTTTTTGTCCATTACACTTAAATTTTCTTAAGTGTTCACTTATTTCAACTCTCCAATTTAAATTAATCTGAAAGCTTGATTACTCTTTTACTGTCAAATTTAATACTCTACCACCAATCTTAGATTACCCTGTAAATATTAGTGGAAAGATTGATTTGTATTCTTGAATAGGTACTGAGCATTACTAGTGCTAGGCTGAATTTAGATACAGGGAAGCTGCTGTCGGCAAGTTTCTGTCTGTTAGGGAGAATCCAAGATGGCGGCAAAGGTAAACACCTACACTGCTGCCTCGCACAACAATTTCAAAACTACAACTAAAAGACAGAACGGACATCATCCAGAACCACAGGAAAGCTGGCCGAGTGGAAGTTCTACCACTAGAGGGAAAGGGAGGGGCTCACGGAGACCCAGAGGAGCTGCAAAAAGCTGAGGTACGGAGGCGCTCGAGGAAAGAGCGGGTGCCGGAGTGCCTGGCTGGCTTTCTCTGGCGGGAGGGAAACGGAGACTCCCAACGGCATTGAACCCCTTATCCGACCACACTAAACCCCAGATCCAGCCGAAACTCATACAGGGGGAGTTTGGACTGTGAAAAGGGAGAAGTGCAAGGAAATTTAGGGGAGTCGCAAAAGATCAAAAGCCTGGTGGCTCGCACGGCACTGCGCGCAGGACAGACTGCTGATTGTGCCGCTGGCTTTCAAGAGTGGGCGGGAGACAGACCCTCCCAACTGTGCCACTTCTGACTCCACTAAGCCCGTTTTGGGTGAAACCCTGGGGACCTACACTCATGTGGTCCTGGTGCTCAGGGAAGCCAGAAAGGCAGTGGTTAGAGGCACTGCGGGCTCGTTCACAAGGACTGCTCCAGCGATTACCCAGTCACATGAGACTCAGGGGCCGTGGAGGGCGGGGTGGTCCCTTAAGCCCTGAGACTCCACCCATCCCAAGCTCAACAGAGGCTTCTGGGGCTTTGCACATCTGGTATCATAAAGCTGAATTCAACACAGAAGTTTCCCCGGCATAGTGAAAATGCAGAGACAAGATAAGGGATTACAAACAAAAGAAATGGAGGAAAAAAAATGACTGGATATAGAGTTCAAAACCACGCTTATAAGGTTTTTCAAGAATATGCTAGAAAAGTTGGATAAATTTAGTGAGACCCAAGAGGAGATGAAAAAGGTCCAACTAAAGATGAAAAAGGACCAACTAGAAATTAAACATACACTGTCTGAAATAAAAACTATTATACAGAGTCCTAACAACAGACTAGAGAAAGGCAAGAATCAAGTCAAACATTTGAAATATAAAGAAGCAGACAACATTCAACTGGAAAAGCAAGAAGAGAAAAGAATCCAAAAATGTGAACATAATGTAAGGAGCCTCTGGGACAGCTTCAAGCATACCAACATCAGAATTGTGGGGGTGCCAGAAGAAGAGAGAGAGCAATATACTGAAAACCTATTTAAAGAAATAATGACTGAAAACTTCCCACATCTGCTAAAAGAAATAGACTTACAAGTCCAGGAAGCACACAGAACCCCAAATAAAAGGAATCCAAAGAGGACCACACCAAGACACATCATAATTAAAATACCAAGAGCAAAAGACAAAGAGAGAATATTAAAAGCAGCAAGAGAAAAACAGTTCATTACCTACAAAGGAGCACCCATACTACTGTCAGCTAATTTCTCAACAGAAATGATGCAGGCCAGACAGGAGTGGCAAGAAATATTCAACGTGATGAATAGCAAGAACCTACAATCAAGAATAATCTATCCAGCAAAGCTATCATTCAGAATTGAAGGGCAGATAAAGAGCTTCACAGAGAAGAGAAAGCTAAAGGAGTTCATCAACTCCAAACCAGTATTATATGAAATGCTGAGAGGTACTCTTTTAGAAGAGGAAGAAGAAAAAGGTAAAAGCCAAAAAATTATGAACAACAAATACATATCTATCAACAAGTGAATCTAAAAATTAAGTGAATTAAAAATTTGATCAACAGAATAAACTGGTGAATATAATAGAATCAGGAGCACAGAAAGGGAGTAGACTGATAATTCTCAGCAGGACAAAAATCATAAAGCATCAAACAGTCTGTGACATTACAGCAGAAAGATTAAAGTTAGGTGAGGTAGATAAGTGATCAATCAAAGGACTTGTATGCATGCATATAAGCATAACCAATGACCACAGACAATGGGGGATTGGGGTAGGCCTGGGAGGGAGGGGGGGGCAATACGGAGATATGTATAAAAAATTAATAAAAATTAATAAAAAAAATTAAAAAAAGAAAAAAAAAGTTTCTGTCTGTTACCTGGGTCCTCATCTGAGCTGGGCCACGTCTCTATCTGTTACCTGAGTCCCTGTCTGTGCTGAGTGTGGAAAGCGAGGTAGCCATGGGGGCAGGAGACCTCCCTCAGAAGGGGTGAGGGTTCAGAATTGAACAGAACTTAATGACATCAACTGAGACAAATATAGAATGAAAAATAGAATTTTGTCACACTGAGTTGAAAATAGTAATGTGACAGCGGAGATGAATATGCATGATGCATTGAAACACGGGTGTGTATGTGTGTGAGTGTATGTATGCAGGGTGGGGGTAGGTTAGAAAATACATAAATTTTGGAATTGTTAGTATATATTTGGCAGCTAATTCATGCATTTATGGGGCATAGAGAATGCAATAAGAGTTGAAGTGGTACCCTGGAGAATACCAACACTGACGTAGTAAGAGGGAGCAGAGAAAAGGTAAAGATAGAATTATTTTAAAAGTACCTAAAAGGTGAATAACCATAAATGGTGAATAACCATAAAATTTCTTTGGGAATGTGGAATGGACAATGGACATTGACTTAAAGGAGATTAGTAAATTATAAACAAAATACAGTTACAAATATCTTCTTACATTGCTGGAAACTGAATATTGTCTTACTAATAAAAAGATGTGGACAGGAAACCTGGAAGGCTGGTTAACAACCTTAACTGCTCTAACCACTCACTGTTTAGTTGAAACATTGTTAACTGAAGCAGCCTCCACCTCTGTTTGTCTGATGTATTTTTGTTATTGGAATTTCCTGCCTAAAGGCTATGGGTATATCCTATAGTCTTAATAAAAGGGATAGCAAGGCTAGAGCAGTATGATGTCCTCCCACTAGAAGTGGGCTCCCGCCTGGCCCTCAATATTCCCAAATTAATACTTTTCTAGTCTCTTTTCATTTGTGTGTGGCCTTCTCCAGAACCTGAACCCTGAACTGAAACCCTGAATCATGCAGGACGTGAAAAGGGTTCCCATATTACATGTGTGCATAAAAGTAGAGAACTGAAGGAGGAAGACAGAGGTGGACAGGTGACAACTTTGAGCATAAAGGGAGCTGCTACCCCCGGGTCAGTGTTGCTCAATGGGTTGTGCATCCTCTTGATTCCAGGTTGTGAGCTGGTTCCTAGCATGGAAGAGGTGGCCAATTGGTTTCTCTCACATCCATATTTCTCTCACTCCCTTTCTCCTCCTCTCTCTCTAGGAGCCAATTTAAAAAATATATTTTTTTATTTTAAGAAAACTGTTACCACTTCCCAAAGATCAGTGCAAAAAGTAGAAGAAAGAAAATATCTGATAAACACTGAAAAGCAGAGGTGGTAAGAAAAAGTAGACATCCTATCAGAAGAATCATTCAAAAATAAAATGTACAAGGAGTAAAGAGAGCTTATAGGACTTTCTATAACTGAGGGCAGGTGCATTGATTCATAGTCCCTTCCTTCACTTCCAGGTGAAAAGCCCTCGTTAACGTAACACCCCTGGCCTTTCTCTGTCTCCTCATGTACCCTTCCCCCATAGTGAGTGGTGTGACTTATCTGAGTGGTATACAAGGAAAGAATAAACTTGGGGATGGTGCCGAGCCTCCTTCTCTCTTTGAGGAGCAGGCCCTGCGAATACAAACACAGGCTTTCTGCTGCACTCTGCCACAGCACCTGAATGGGTGTTCCATCCAATCCTAGAAATAAGTGCTGGGCCATGGTCTGCACATACCTGCCCCCTCTCTAGTGCCACTATGATAGATAAAGAAGAACTAGTTTGATATTCCTTCTGATAATTTTTTGTCTTAATGTGCGACAGAATCAGCAAGCTGTGCATGAAGAAAAGGTGCTGTTATTAGGTACTCAACCCCTAACAGCAATTCCAGGGGAGGCAGCATGTGCATGTTCTGTCATCCATGTTTTGTAATCCATGCCCTGACGGGGTTGCCTGCAGACATCTCATGGCCCACACTCCCATGAGAGGCACCGGTAAGTCAAAGCTAATTAATAATTATAAACAAGAGCCTCTGACCTCAAAGTCTTTATTTCTTTTCCTAAATGATTATGCAGTGGGAAAATGTAGACAAAACAGGACTCTAACATACTCAATTAAAAACATTAATATTTAATATATAAGATGAGCTCCTGGAAATCAATAATAAAAAAGATAATAACCAGACAGAAAATGGGTAAATAATGTGAATGAAGCATTTCAGATAAAAGGAAATAAAGTGGCCAGTTAATGGACAAAATTGTCTCAATCTCATTCATATCAGAGAATGCAAATGAAATTGCAGTAATGCCTTTGGCTTACAAAGATTAAAGTTGGTGATAGCTAATGCTAAGAGGGTTCAGGGAGACAGACAATGTCTATTGAGTTTTGCTGGGATATAAATTAAGGAATCCTGTTTTGATAAGTGATTTGCAGCAGTATCAAAATATTAACTGTGCATATTCTTTGTCCAAGCAATTCCATGCATAAAAATGTGTTTTTAACATATTTATATGTAATATCAAACATGTATGAGCAATAATGGTTTTTTCAGCATTGTCAGAAACAGTCTTAGTAGTACTTAGTAGAACTTGTTTAAGAAAATTATGATACAACTACATTGTGTAATATTCTATCACATGGTCTTTCAAACTAGGATGATATTTCAATGTGAATCTTGACACCTGTGGCTGGATAATCCCTTGTTGTGGAGGCTGTTCTATATATTGGAGGTGAGGCTAACCCATTGAACCCTTTGAGCATGCCCCAGCCCCAACCCAGTGCTCCACCACCCTATTATCTGTGTCCATGGGTTATGCACATATGCATATAAGTTCCTTGCTTAATCTCTTCTTACCCAGCAATCCTCCCAATCCCCCCTTCCCTTTGAGATTCTACAGTCTGTTCCATGCTTCTATGTATCTGGATCTATTTTGCTCATCAATTGATTTGATTCATTAGATTTTACATGTGAGTGAGATCATGTGATACTTGTCTTTTTCTGACTGGCTTTTTTTGCTTCTTTTTCATTTATTTATTTATTTATTATCTTTTATTATTTTTTATTAATGTATTCCATGTGTATATCTTTCCATTGCCCTCCCCCAACCCTACTCCCATGCATGCCTTAACCCCCACCTCCCTAGTGTCTTGTGTCCATTGATTATGCTTGTATGCATGCATACAAGGCCTTCCATTGATCTCTTATCTACCTCACCTCTCCCTAACCTTTCCACTGTAATTTGACAGTATGTTTGATGTTTTACTGCCTCTGTAGCTATCTTTTTGTTCATCAGTTTATAATGTTCTTTATTATCCATAAATGAGTGAGATCATATGCTATTTTTCATTCATTGACTGGCTTATTTCACTCAAAATAATGTTCTCCAGTTCCATCCAGGTTGCTGCAAATGGTAAGAATTCCTTCTTTATTATGGCAGCATAGTATTCCATTGTGTAGATGAACCATAGTTTTCTGATCCAGTCATCTGCTGACAGGCACCTAGGCTGTTATCAGATCTTAGCTATTGTAAAGTGTGCTGCTATGAACATTGGGGTGCATATATCCTTTCTGATTGGTGTTTCTGGTTTCTTAGGATATATTCTTAGAGTGGGATAACTGGGTCAAATGGGAGATCTAATTTTAGTTTTTTGAGGAAACTCCATACTGTTCTCCACAGTGGCTGCACTAGTCTGCATTCCCACCAGCAGTGCACGAGGGTTCCTTTTTCTCCACATCCTCGCCAACACTTGTCGTTTGTTGATTTGTTGATGATTGCCATTCTGACAGGTGTGAGATGGTATTGCATTGTCATTTTGATTTGCATCTCTCAGATAATTAGTGACTTTGAGCATGTTTTCATTTGTCTCTTGGTCTTCCTTTGTCTTCTTTCAAAAAGATTTTATTTAGATTCGTTGCCCATTTTTTTATTGGATCATTTATCGTCCTTTTATTAAGTTGTATAAGTTTCCTGTAGATGTTGGAGATTAAAATTTTATTAGTGATAACATTTGCAATTATATTCTCCTCTGCAGTGGGTTTTCTTATTGTTTTGTTGATTGTTTCTTTTGCTGTGAAAAAGCTTTTTATTTTGATGTAGTCCCATTTGTTTATTTTCTCTATAGCTTTCATTGTCCTAGGAGCAGTATCGGTGAAGAAGTTCTTTTGGCATATGTCTGAGAATTTGCTGCCTGTGGATTCCTCTAGTATTTTTATGGTTTCCTGCCTTATGTTTAAGTCCTATATCCATTTTGAGTTTATTATTTGTGTATGGTGTAAGTTGGTGGTCTAGTTTCATTTTTTTGCATGTATCTGTCCAATTTTCCCAACACCATTTATTGAAGAGATTGTCTTGACTCCATTGTATGCTCATGTCTCCTTGTGAAATATTAATTGAGCATACAGGGGTTAGCATTTAGTAAATATCTAAATGCTGTAAATAGTAGTGTTCCAAATCATAGTTTCACACAAGCAAAAAGAGCATGTTACAGAAGAATAAGTGGAGCGCATTTTAATGCACTACAAGGGAATGTGTGAGGATGTGCATGCTTGTGAATGGGGCAAGCATGGAAAGGGCACAGGAAGGTGTGCCCACGGCCCTTTGTCATCAGTTTCCTCTGAGTGAAGAGAGGGCATTGGGAGCTTCTTTAAAAATGTCTTAGTGCTCTAACTAAAGGGAGCTGAAAATCACACTTCTCTACAAGTAACAGAACCTTGTATATAGTGATCTGAGCAAGTTAGAAGCCACCAGAGCAGATGTGGTCGGGCACAGTGCTTTCCAGGATCAAGGTCCCGTGTCTCATCTTTGGCGGCTTGTGTGCCATCACAAATGCTCATTAGACAGCTGTTCTACTTTGAGCGTCAAGTCTTCCTTCATGAAAGGGAACTCTGGACAGCAGGTGCCAGAGATTCTGAGTTCATCCTCTCCAGTGATACATCATTGGCCAGAATATGTCACATGGCCACACCTACCTACAAGGAATCTATTTTTTAAGCTGGCATATTACCAACTTAAACAAAATTAATGGTAAGCAGCTAAAATTTTTGCCACCTTGTAAAATGTTTTGAGAAAGAAGAAAAAGAGAAGGTAGAAAGGAGAGGAATGGAAACAGTGAAGGAAGAAAGGGATGAGGGTGGAAGGAAAGATGAAATGGACACAGAACTTGCAGACAATAGATGGGTTTGAGTCCTCTGTCATGACTTCCATGCTTTTGCTTGTAAAACATCTATCTTACAAGATGGCTGTAAGGATTAAATAAGATCATTTATTTAATAATTCTTAGAACAGTGATTGCATTTAGGAAGTGCCAAGAAAGGTGGATTTTCCCTTCCTGTGACATCTACAGCTTGTAAATATTAAAGCACTCAGCTGCACACATTTTGGCTTTCTGCTTGTTCCATGATGCCATACTACATATTGAGGACAGTTTCTGTTCTTTGATGACAGCGACTTGGGATCTTGTAGGATTCCTTCGAGGATACAGTTACCTTTCATTCCACATCTAGGCTCATTGGACAACACACACCTGCTGCCCTGCAGACTGGCGGACTGTGGACACAGCAATTCTTCACGGAGGTGAGAATGGCCTTCAAAGTAAGAGTCAAGTGAAAGAAAAACAATGAGTGTTGTGAAGGTGAATCTCCCAGAACATAAGCAGGCCTGATCTGCCTGGATTGTTTATGAGGCGCTCAGCATGGGAAACAAAGGACAAAGGGGAGCTCAGAAGGAAACAAAGAGAACTGTGTAATCTTTGCATGGTGAACATTTTGCTGAATAGACTGTGCTTATGTGCAATGGGAGCTATGGAGGACAGGAATCTTTGCGCGTGCGCGCTCGCACAAACACACACACACACACACACACACACACACACACACACACACACTTTTCCAAGGCTGATGAAATCTGATTGCTTGCTTTTTTAGACTTTCTGCTTCAGTTTCTCCCCCAAACACAGCCCGGTCTTTGCCTCACCCTTCATTAAACATGTTCTCTGTGCGTCCTGATCTCTCTTTTGGATATTTCTGTGTCCCCACTGCTGGGCTTCACAGCTTTGCCTCTTCAGTCATTAAATCATTTGCTGGTCTTGCTGTTCATAACTGCACTTCCCAGTGCTTCCCCCTGTGGCCCACCATCTGTGGATGGCTGACCAAAGCTCCTCACCCTTCTCCTCATAGTTCCTCTGTGCCTCCAGGTCACCAAGCGAAAGGTGTCTATTAATTTCAGACGCACTGTTCTTTTTCATCATTTAATTCAGGATTATTCTTATTTACTATAAGTTACCTGAGGTGCAGAAAGGTGAAGGACCTTGACCAAGGTACCATGGCTTGTAAATTTCAGAGATTGGACAAAGAACTTGTTCTATTTCCAAAGCCACAGTCTTTAGCAATGTTGCTTGTTGGCTGGACATCATGCCTTGGAAAGCGGTAGACTCCCTGCCTTTCTCAACAGCCGGTGTCCCAGCTGCTTCCACATCCCTGGCAACTAAGCCCTTTACTGAAACCCCTGCTGGAAGCTGTAGGAAGCCGGCATCAGGTCAGAATGATGTTTCCTGGCCAGTGGAGTTGAGGAGGGGTGAGAGCCAGTGCCTGTGATTTCTGTGTTTTAATATTCACTTAACTTTGTTGGCAGTAATTATATTTCATTCATCCTATACCAGCTGGTATTTACTTCATTCTCAATCAAACATCAACAGAGCATGGGCTGCAAGACAGAAATATTACTCTGGCGAGTAGGAATATTTCTCAATAAATAATCTATCAAAGATGATGAGCACCAGCTGTGGGATCTCTCCTATGCCTTGTATTCCCAAGCCATCACTCAATGTAGGTAACTATAAAGTTTTCCATACTCAATGCAATACGTTTCAGAAATTGCAAAATTCCAAAGATCTTTGGGCCAGGACATCCCTATAATTTTTCACACTATAAATAATAAATCTATATCATCTGTATTATTATCTATGTATTATTTAAAAAAAAACTTATTCATTCAACAAATGTGCATTGGGAAAACAACAAAATATTTTGAGGTTTTAGTGGTTCAGAGTAAAAGCTCTGGACTCAGGCTCCTTGGAATCAAATACCACTTCATAGTGTATTTATTTTAATACTTGGAGAAATTTTAATAACCACTCTCTGGGCCGCAACCCTTCATATGTAAACTAGTGACATGGTGCACGAATTCATGCACATTAAAAGGGGATTAATTAGAGGAAATAATTTAATATTGCTATTTGCCCTTTCTTTATAATAGAAGTGTCAGAGATGAAAGAAAATTAGTAAAATGTAAATGAAAACCTTCCTGCTGTCAGAGTCTGGGGCACATCACAGGACTCAGTTAAGTCCCTGTTCACCCACATGTACTTCAAAATCGTGTGTGACCCTGATCTGGCCGTGCCCCACTTACCCCACATTAGGCTAGATCCAGAACCAGTCAGTTCCACCCTTGTCAAGCTCTGCCAGGCAGGAGGCATAGTCTCAGGTCTCCTAGCCCAGTGCCAAAATGGGGGCGTGGTCTGAGGTCCCCTATCAAGCCCAGCCAGGCAGGGGGGTACAGTCTCAGGTCCTGAAAGGAAATGAACTCCCCTCCATCTTGTCCTATAGGGCTGGGACCCCTGCCTAAAACCCCTCCCTTTTCTGGGAGTGGCCACAGGTGTGCCAGCAATGTCTTAACTTCCCCGACCCCCACCCAAATGGACCAATGAAGCTCCAGGAACACAGCAAGGGTCCTAATTAGGCTTAACCACAGAAAGACCCCAATTCAAGTGACCAATCTCTGTAACCCTCATCACTTTCCTAAGCCCCCTAATTATCCTACCCCATAAAACTCATTGTTCCCGCCCGGCTCGCTCTCTCGTCTCACTGCTGCACCAGAAAGAGGCTGAGAGCCAAACCCGGGTTTGTATAAAGACTCTTTGCTTTTGCATCGGAAAAGGCTCCTTAGTGGTGGATTATTGGGGACCCCGAACTCTGGGCATAACAGTCCCCTGGCCTGGCACTGGGGCGAGGGGAGCAGCCTGAGGTCCCCTAGCCCAGTACCAGGAAAGGAAGCACACCTTGAGGTCTCCTGTCAAGCCTCACCAGGCTGCGGGTGTGGCCTCAGGTCCCTTGGCAATAGGTGGGGAGTGCAGCCTGAGGTCCCCCAGCCTGTTGCCAGGGTGGGGGGCATGGTCTGAGGTCCCCTGTCAAGCCCCAGGGGCGCAGGGGAAGGTATAGCCTCATGTCCCTGCAGATTGCTCCTTAAGGCTCCTTATGGGAATTTGGCTCAGCTGTGGGTACAGCCATCTTTGTGATAGAGTGATGATCAATTAGCCTATTCCCTCTTTATTAGATAGGATGGTAATAAAAACAGTGCCTCACAATTTTTACATGACAATTAATTAGATAAATTTTTTTTTCTGCCATATCAGGGATGTTTTGTCAGTGGTATTGTCTCACATAGAACAACTACTTAATTCATTCAACAAAGTTTTTTATATTAAAAAAGATAACAATTACTGAGTATTTCTTCTGTTTCCAGTCTCCCAGTACTTTGTTTTCTAATTAGCCAGCAAGTCACCCCTATGAACTGCATACCATTAGTATCCCTGCTTTATAGATGGGGAACATGAGTCAGAAAACTTATCACTTGCCCAAATGGTGTGGCTGTCAAGGAGCACAGAAGGATGAGAATTCAGACTGTCTGGCTCCATGATATGCCTTTGAAATACTATCCTACACCATGCCAGGGGATGGGCACAGGGAATGAAAGGCAACTGCTGTGGACAGATGCATACTTGAGGCCCATACAGGTCATCAGAGACAAAGAGCCCTCGGGTGAAATAGCAGGTTTCCCAAGAGGCAGTGATTAGTTGAGGTTTGATAAGTGAGGACTCCTGGGGAGGGGGTGGGCGAAGTGGCGCTCCTTTTCAAATGCACAAAGACAGAAGACAGCAATTTGCTCTCCCCAGCTGGCACTGGGATGATGAAGGCCAGCAGAGACAAAGAGCAGCCTGTGAGGCAGGCACACTCAAATCACAGGAGACTGGACACTAAGTAAGCTTCTGACTTTTACTGGAAGGCAGTAGTGAAGGTCAAAGTGCATTTGCATCTTAGAGAAGTTCATCCAATTCCTAGTCAGTTAACAGATCCTGTGGAGATTGGTGAACTTGGGTCTACAAGAACAGTTCCTTTCTGGTGGTGAGGCCTAAACCATGGCAGAGGTGATGGTCATGGACATCAGCATACAGGGAAGAGAGAGATAAGGTCTGAGTAAAACTAAGTTAAACATCAAATCTCTGTACAGGTAAAGAGATATTTCTTTCTTTCTTTCTTTCTTTCTTTCTTTCTTTCTTTCTTTCTTT
>JAAGEH010000021.1:11203798-11229067 GCA_011751065.1 Lasiurus cinereus
TTTCTTTCTTTCTTTCTTTCTTTCTTTCTTTCTTTCTTTCTTTCTTTCTTTCTTTCTTTTTTTTTACCAAACATAGAGCTTCATAATAGCAAAATCTCAGGATAAGGGATCAGCCATCAACAGGCAGGAACACAAGAGTAAGATAAAGGACAGATATCCCCAGTGATGACAACAGAAGTAATTCGGGGTGTCAGCAAGACTCTCTCCACCAGTGGCCTTGACTAAACAGTTTTTAAGCTAAGGCCATGTGCCTCAAGGCTAACACCTCAGACACTGTACATTGGCCTCTGCAGCTACAGAGGCAATGGCTGAATTGAATTAAATGAGAAATTCTTGTTCTTATTTTAGTAAATAAAGAAGATTATATCTTAAAATCAGTCACCAGTCAAAATGATTAATACTAATAACTTCTCATGAAATGATTTAACCCACTTGAATTAGGAGATCTGTAATCCTTCCATTAAACTATTATCAACATAAAAAATCATTTTCATATCATTAATAAGATTCTGTTGGGCAATTGCATTAAAAATGTTTTATGCATTAAATATTGAAATAGATGGTATTCTTAGATATGGCTGCCAGATTATCTACCCATGAAGTGTCAGAACTGTTACTGTTGTAATTTGCAGTTACTAATGTTAACAATAGAAAGGGAGCAGAAGGAGGACAAACATAATAAGCATGGCCTTTTGGGTAGCTTGACAGGAAGCTGCAACTTCACATGCCCAGGAAACCACCGGCCTTTTCTGCACTCTTGCGAAGGGGATTTGGACACATGCACAGTGAGGTTGGGGTGAGGCAGGGAAGGTATTGTCTATCAGTCTAGTCTGGGGAACCATGGATTGGCTAGAGGGGATGAAGCCACTGCAAGTGCATAAAATCTTGGAAGGTTGAAATGTCCAGACAGAGGAGCTCTCTCTTGGCTCCCTGGTTCCTTCGGCCTTGCCCCTCTTCCTTGCCCTCACCCATGTTCCTTCCACAGCTATGTGGCCCTAGGAACTGCATGGCCTGTGGCCATGAGACCCAACAGTCTGCAGCTGGGAATAGAGCTAAGCTCACCAGATGCTGGACTGAACTGTGGAAACATAGACTGGAAGCCCTGGGAAGTGGCTATACTCCCACTCTGCTGAAGACATAGCCAGAGTCTTCTTCTGATAGAGGGAGAGGGGGTCTTGGAAACTCAGGGATTAATTTCATGCAACTAAATATGCTCATTCTCCTGTATAAGTCTCAGAAAATCCCTTTTTTCATGGCATTGCAAGAAGCCCACTTTCACCTGCACCAGGTGAGGACATGGAGGACACCCACTGATAACAGGACTGTCATGAGATGACAAAACACAAAGTATCTGCAGGCCACAGGAATTCTCAAGGGGGATCAGACTTAGTATAACCTTTTCCTAAAGGACCATTTGTAGACCTGAGAGTAGCTGAGAATTCAGGCTCCTGGACAATTTGTCCACAACAATTCTACTAGATTTTAGTAGTAATTTGATACCAGAGACATTAATTTGAAATGCCTATGCATCAAATACTTCTTATATGATAGGTTTATTTTAAAACAGCTATTGTAAATCCTACTTGGTTATATTCCTGTAGGTGAGTCTTTTCCACCTAGTCTATTTTTATGCATTTCAAACAAAAAGCATTTCAATGTAATAATCAAAAGTGTATCTATTTAGAAGAAGTAAAATGCATGTAGAAGAAGTGGCAAGATCTTCTTTATAAGGAGTGGAACAATAGGTACCTCAGAGCCCGGGATCTGTCTTCATGAGCCAGAGGGGCCTGAGCAATTGTTGAGGAAGATGGGTAAGCACACTGGCACCTTCCTCGAAAGGCTATGCACAGCATGTGCTCACAGGCTCACATGCCACAATGGTGGGTGCTCAATTGATGAACAATTAAATATTTTTAAAGATAAAAGGGTAGACCTCTAAAAAATAAAAACTTTATAATTATTCAACTTTGGCAGGGGTAACCTTTGAAGCTAAGAGTCAGTAAAATATATGACAGAAAAAAGAGATAATTTCAACTATCTCAAAAAATAAATATCACATATAAAACAAGTTTAAAGGGCCAATAAGATTTTTGAAAAAAATAATTTATTGATATATTTATCGGATACAGATCTCAAAGTTGATATTCACAAGGTATCTGGTAACATCAGTGATGAGCATAAGATGACATTAAGGCGAGAGAGACTTGGATCGTGCTTGTTCTGTAGGAAGCTAAATGATTGCATTTGGTCATCTGAGCTGTTAGGAAAATCAATGCATAAAAACAAAGCCTAGATGTTTACATCTGGGTGGTCTAGGAAAGAGGTGAACTGACAAACACTTCTGAAAATGATTAAAAGTTCTTGGTAAATATAGCAAAAAATTTTTTACATTTATTAATGATATTGATTGAAAAATAAAAAGCCAAACAAATAGCAGGGCTCAAGTTTGATAGAAGAAATTACAAGTTGTTTCCAGAGCAAATAAAATTCTAAATAAATGTTAAAGTATTTAAATATCTGAAATTTTAAGGAATGAGATATTTTCTTTAAAGATTAAAAGAAAAAACATGGTGAAAAAAAGGTACCTCATGTTAAAGGCTAAAGAAACAACATAACTAAATCAGATCTGTGAAATAACCAATATTAAAATTATCACTTAAGAATATAAGCTTAAAGTGAAAAAAACAAAACTATGATTAAAGAATAAGAATATATAAAATCAACCAAAATAGGTTTTATTCAAATTATCAAACAAATTCATAAGTAAAATAAAGCTAGTAATTAAAATTAAGATATAATTTCTAAATTCAGCAGCTAATTCAACAAAGCTGAAGAGTGAAATACTTAATGTATAGAATAAAATGAAATTATAAAATGAAATTATAATGTATAGAATAAAATGAAATTATGATGACCACTAAAATAAACACAGAAAATTGAAGAGAAAATTTAATAAACTTTCAAAATTATAAGGTCTAACTTCAGATCCATGGGGATTTCAGAGAAAATGAGAGAAAGAGAATCTGTTTGAAAGGACAGGACAGTAGTTGAGATATTAGTATCGAGATACAATCAATAAAGACTCCAGGAATGGACACACATACATATGGACAACTAATAATTTACAGTGATGAAAAAGCAACTCAGTGGAGAAGGATAATCTTTTAAAAAGTGCTGGTGGAAAAAATTGGATAACCATATGCAAAAACTAAAAATAAAGAAAGAAACATAAAACATGGAAATAATTTAGTTCATATTTGCTACCATAAACAAAAGTCAAGTATATCATGGACCTCAAATTTAAAATATAAAACTTCTAGAAAGAAAACACTGGGATAAACCTTTTGAAGTTAGGTTAGGCAAAAGTATCTTAAATACTACACTGTTATGGGTTTAACTAGGGGCTCAGTGTACAAATTCATGCATCTTAAAAGGAACTGTGGGCCATGAGACTGTGGTGGGCACAGGGCCAGGTCTCTGTCCATCCTCTGCATCCCCGCCTGGCCTCCCCTGCTGTGGCTCCTGGTCCCCTATCTGCCGGCAGCCTCACTCCTACCACAACCACCCCTCACCCACTGACAGCAAGGGATGATTGGGGCCAGCGCCAGCAGTGGGTAGGTGTGAAAGGCAGCTGTCAGCCCCAATCACCCCTTAGGAGTAAGATGAGGTGGAGAAGCCCTGAGAGACAATTGAGTGGGAGCGATGGCTCCGATTCAGGCCGGCGTCAGGCATCAGCAGTGGGTGTGAGCAGCGGCAGGACTGTGGCACATAGGAGCAAAAAATTTTCAGTAACCACCAGAGGCTTGCCCTGATGACAGTAATCAGTGCCCCACCTTGGTCTGGCCCCCCTGCTCACCTGCTCCAGCATTCTACCACAGCTGACGCCCACCATGTTCCACACATGCCCCCTGTTGATCAGTGCACATCATAGCAATTGATTATTCAGGTATTCTGCCATTCAGTCTTTTTGCATATTAGGATATATATATTGTGTCCACACAAAAGAGATATGTTGAAGCCCTAATCTCCAATTTGATCTTACTTGGAAATAGGATCTTTCCAGAGGTCACTGAGCTAAAATGACATCATTAGGGTGGGTCCTAATGCAATTTGATTTATGCCTTTATTAAAAGGATGTGTACAAAGAGAGATAGACATGCACAGAGGGAAGGCACACAAAAGAGGCACAGGGAGCATGTCTGTGAAGCATGGGACTGGAGTTATGCAGCTACAAGCCAAGATACACCAAAGATTGCCAGCAAGGTCCTTCCCTTTTCCCCCTGCCCTGCCCCCTTCACCAAGAGGATGGGCTAGGTTCTCCCACAGTTCTCCACAGGAAGCCACCCTGCCAATGTACTGACTGCAGACTTCTAGGTTCCCCAGAACTCTGAGATTATACAGTTCTGCTTTTGTAAGCCAGCCAGCCTATGGTAATTTGTTACAGCAGCACTAGGAAACTTGTGCAAACACCATATACATCATCTGCACAATTTGTCTACAACAATTCTAGATTCTACTGGTAATTTTTACAGGAGACATTAATTTGTTATTTTTTTGTAGTTTTTTTTTTGTGTGTGTGTGCTTTTTTTTATTTGTTAAATTTTATACATATCTCCCCATTGCCCCCCCTCCCTCCCAGGGATAACCCCCCCCAGTGTCTGTGTTCATTGGTTATGCTTATATGCATGCATACAAGTCCTTTGATTGATCTCTTATCTACTCACCTAACTTTAATCTTCCTGCTGTAATTTCACAGTCTGTTTGAAGCTTTACTGCTTCTGTATTTATCCTTTTGTTCATCAGTTTATAATGTTCTTTATTATCCACAAATGAATGAGATCATGTGATGCTTCTCCTTCATTGACTGGCTTATTTCATTAAGCATAAGGCTCTCCAGTTCCAACCAGGTTGCTGCAAATGGTAAGAATTCCTTCTTTTTAATGGCAGCATAGAATTCCATTGCATAGATGTACCACAGTTTTCTGATCCACTCATCTGCTGACAGGCACCTAGGCTGTTTCCAAATTGTAGCTATTGCAAATTGTGCTGCTATGAACATAGGGGTGCATAAATCCTTTCTGATTGGTGTTTGTGATTTCTTAGGATAAATTCCTGAGAGTGGGATTACAGGGTCAAATGGGAGATCTATTTTTAGTTTTTTGAGGAAACTCCATACTGTTCTCCACAGTGGCTGCACCAGTCTGCATTCCCACCAAGAGTGCACAAGGGTTCCTTTTTCTCCGCATCCTTGCCAACACTTGTCGTTTGTTGATTTGTTGATGATTGCCATTCTGACAGGTGTAAGATGGTATCGCATTGTCGTTTTGATTTGCAACTCTCGGATGATTAGTGACTTTGAACATGTTTTCATGTGTCTCTTGGCCTTCCTTCTGTTGTCTTTCAAAAAGGTTCTATTTAGGTCCGTTGCACATTTTTTTATTGGATCGTTTATCTTCCTTTTATTAAGTTGTATAAGTTGGTTGTAGATTTTGGAGATTAAACCTTTATCAGTGATATCATTTGCAAATATGTTCTCCCGTACAGTGATCTTTCTTGTTGTCTTGTTGATGGTTTCTTTTGCTGTGCAAAAGCTTTTTATTTTGATGTAGTCCCATTTCTTTATTTTTTCTTTAGCTTCAATTGCCTTTGGAGCAGTATCAGTGAAGTTCTTTCGGCATATGTCTGAGATTGTGCTGCCTGTGGATTCCTCTAGTATTTTTATGGTTTCCCTTCTAATGTTTAAGACCTGTATCCATTTTGAGTTTATTTTTGTATTTGGTGTAAGTTGGTGGTCCAGTTTCATTTTTTTGCATGTATCTGTCCAATTTTTCCAACACCATTTATTGAAGAGGCTATCTTGGCTCCATTGAATGTTCATGCCTCCTTTGTGAAATACTAGTTGAGCATAGTGGTTTGGGTGGATATCTAGGTTCTCTATTCTATTCCATTGGTCTATATGACTGTTCTTGTGCCAGTACCAGGCTGTTTTGAGAACAGTTGCTTTGTAGTCTAGCTTGAAATCTAGTATTTAGATCCCACCTACTTTATTCTTCTTTCTCAGAATTGCTGTGGCTATTCATGGTCTTTTTCTGTTCCAGATGAATCTATAAAGAATTCTTTCTAGGTCTGTGAAATATGTTGTTGGTATTTTAATTGAATGTATAGATTGCTTTGGGTAGTATGGACATTTTAATGATGTTGATTCTCCCAATCCATGAGCATGGTATGCTCTTCCATCTGTCAACATCTTCCTCTATCTCTTTTTTCAGTGTCCTGTAGTTTTCTGCATATAGGTCTTTTACTTTTTTAGTTAGGTTTATTCCTAGGTATGTTAATTTTTTTGGTGTGATAGTAAATGGGATTGCTTTTTTAGTCTCTCTTTCTGTAATTTCACTATTAGTGTATAGAAATGCCACAGACTTCTTAGTATTAATTTTGTATCCTGCTACATTGGCAAATTCATTAATTAAGCCAATTAGTTTTGGAATGGAGTCCTTTGGGTTTTTTATGTACAATATCATGTCATCTGCAAATGAGGCCAGCTTTACTTCTTCTTTTCCAATTTGGATGCCTTTTATTTCTTCTTCTTGTCTAATTGCAATGGCTTATACTTCCAGTACTATGTCGAACAGGAGAGGTGAGAGTGGGCATCCTTGTCTTGTTCCTGTTCTTAGGGGAAATGGTTTTAGTTTTTGCCCATTGAGTATGATGTTAGCTGTGGGTTTATCACATATGGCTTTTATGATGTTGAGGTATGCTCCTTCTATTCCCACTTTGCTGAGAGTTTTTATCAAGAAAGGGTGTTGGATTTTGTCAAATGCTTTTGCTGCATTAATTGATATGACTATGTGATTTTTATCTCTCAATTTGTTTATGTGATGTATCATGTTTATTGATTTGCAGATATTGTACCATCCCTGCATTCCTGGGATGAATCCTACTTGGTCATGGTATATGATCTTTCTGATGTACTGCTGGATCCGATTTGCTAGACTTTTGTTGAGGATTTTGGCATCTATGTTCATGAGAGATATTGGTCTATAATTCTCTTTCATTGTGTTGTCTTTATCTGGTTTTGGTATTAGGGTGATGCTGGCTTCATAGAAGGTGTTTGGAAGTGTTCCTTCTTCTTGAATGTTTTTGAATACTCTGAGGAGGATAGGTTTTAATTCTTCCTTGAATGTTTGGTAAAACTCTCCTGTGTACGCATCTGGTCCTGGGCTTTTATTTGCTGGAAGCTTTTTGATGACTGCTTCAATTTCTTCCATAGTTATTGGATTATTGAGATGTTTAGATTCCTCCTCATTGAGTTTTGGAAGGTTATATTTTTCTAGGAAAATGTCCATTTCTTGCAGGTTGTCCAGTTTGTTGGAATAGAGTTGTGCATTGTATTTTTTAACAATACTTTATATTTCCACAGGGTCTCTTGTTATTTCTCCTCTTTCATTTCTGATTTTGTTTATTTGGATCTTCTCTCTTTGCTTTTTGGTGAGCCTGGCTAGAGGTCCATCAATCTTGTTTATCCTTTCAAAGAACCAGTTCTTGGTCTTGTTGATGTTTTGTATTGTTTCTTTGGTCTCTATGTTGTTTATCTCCCCTCTGATCTTCACGATTTCCTTCCTTCTGCTTACACTGGGCTTTTCTTGTTGCTCTCATTCTAGCTCTCTGAGTTGTAGGGTTAGGTAATTTATTACCATTGTTTCCTCTTTTTTGCAGTAGGCTTGTAGGGCTATGAACTTCCCTCTCAAGACTGCTTTCACTGTGTCCCATAAATTTTGTATTGTTGTGTTGTCATTGTAATTTGTTGCCATGATGTTTTTTATTTCTTCCTCGATCTCTCTGGTTATCCAGTCATTGTTTAATAGCATGCTGTTTAGCCTCCATGCATTTGATTTCTTTCTATTGTTTTTATTATAGTTGATTTCCAGTTTTTGCTACTGTGGTCTGATAAAATGCTTGATATGATTTCTATCTTCTTGAATTTAAAGAGACTTTTCTTATGACCCAACATATGATGTATCTTTGAAAATGACCCATGTGCACTGGAGAAGAAAGTATATTCTGTGGCTTTGGGGTGAAATGTTCTGAAGATGTCAATTAATTCCATCTGGTCTAGTGTGTCATTTAGGATTGATGTTTCTTTGCTGATTTTTTGTTTAGAGGATTTGTCCAATGGTGACAGTGGGGTATTAAAGTCTCCTACTATGATTGTATTGCTGTCAATCTCTCCCTTAATATCCTCCAGGAGTTTTTTTATGTATTTAGGTGCTCCTATATTGGGTGCATATATGTTTACCAGAGTTATTTCTTCTTGTTGGATTGTTACCTTTAGTATTATGAAGTGGACTTCTTTATCTCTTGTTATGTCCTTCACTTTGAGATCTAATTTGTCAGATATAAGTATAGTAACCCCAGCTTTTTTTTTCATTCTCATTTGCCTGAAATACCATCTTCCATCCCTTCACCCTCAATCTGTGTGCATCTCTTTTACTGAGGTGGGTTTCTTCCAGATAGCAGATATATGGATCATGTTTTCTTATCCAATCGGTTACCCTATGTCTTTTGATTGGAGCATTTAATCCGTTTACATTTAAAGTTACTATTGAGAAGTACTTATCTCTTGCCATTTTTAGTACTTATCCCCGAGTTCCTTCTTCGCTTCCTCTTTCTTTTTATTACAGCAGACCCTTTAACATTTCTTGCATTGCTGGTTTGGTGGTAATATATTCCCTTAGTCCTTTTTTGTCTGTGAAGCTTCTGATTTCACCTTCAATTTTGATTGAGAGTCTTGCAAGGTACAGTATTCTTGGATTCAGACCCTTCCTTTGCATGACTTTGTATATTTCATTCCATTCCCTTCTGGCCTGATGAGTTTCTGTTGAGAAATCAGTAGCTAGTCTTATGGGGGTTTCTTTGTAGGTAACTTTCTGTTTCTCTCTGGCTGCTTTTAAGATTCTTACTTTCTCGTCAGTGTTTGCCACTTTAATTATAATGTGTCTTGGTGTCGGTTTGTTGGGGTTAATTTTGCTTGGGACTCTGTGAGCTTCTTGGATTTGTGTGGGTGTTTCTTTCCTATATTGGGAAAATTTTCTGTCATTATTTCTTCAAACAGGTTCTCTAATCCTTGTTCAGTTTCCACTCTTTCTGGAACCCCAATTATGCAGATGTTGTTTTGTTTCATGTTTTCCCAAAGTTCCCTTAGGCTCTCCTCTTGCTTTTTAACTTTTTTTTCTAGAAACTGCTGTACTTGGGTATTTTTTTCTACCATGTCTTCTAGCTCACTGATGCGGTCCTCTGCTTTTTCTAGTCTACTTTTGATGCTTTCTATTGAGTTCTTTATAGCAGTGATGTCATTTTTCATTTCTTCTTGATTATTCTGCATTTCTTTTAGGTTCTTCTGCATTTCTTCCTGCTTCTTCTTGCTGTTTCTGCATTTCTTCTCGCTTCTTCTTCATTTCCTCTTGGCTCTTACTCACAATGTCGAACTTGTCTTCCATCATTTTCATCCACCTTATGATCATTTCTCTGAACTCTTTCTCTGGCAGGCTTATTTCTGCTTCTATTTTGTTTACTTCCTTTTCTGGTGATACCTGCCTATCTGTCGTATGGGGGTTGTTTCTTCTTCTGTCCATGGTTTTTCTTCTCCGGGTGTCTGGTTATGTAGTTCTCTCTCCTACATTGATTCAAAGGCACAAACTACAACACGACTCAGTACAGTACACAAGGCACTGAACAGAAATATATTCACGATGTTAATAATCACCAAATAGGTGACCACCAATGAAAGACAAATTAGGGGTAAGTTGAGAAACAGGAAGAGGAAATTGAGGGGAAAAGAAAGGAAAGAAGTGCCAAAATCAAATTGGGAGAGGGAGAAAAATAAATAAATAAATGAACTAAAAATAAAATAAAATAAAATTTAAAAAAAGGAGAAGAAGAAAAAGAAAAGAGAAAGAGAAACAAAGTCAGAGAGAAAAGAAAGCAGATAAGAGAGAAAAGGGGAACAAAATATAGGTGTCAGGAGAAAACTCCAATAGAACAGTCAGTACTCCCAATAAAGGCCAGCAACCAGTATCTAGAGATTAATACAAACTTCAAATAACAACTGGTATCGAGGGAGGCGAGGAAAAAGAGAGGTAAAAAACAAAGCAAGCAAAAAGCAAAATAAAACAAGTAGAATACACTAAAACAATCTCACAAAAAAGTTCAAAAAGATCGATATAATCACTGTTCGGGCAAATAGTAACAATAGGACATAGAGAAAAAACAACTTTTTCGCTAGTGAAGACAAGAGGAAAAAGGTTTGTTTGGACTTGTGGTAGGGGATTTGAAATTAGATATGTAAGTGGGGTCAAATTTTAACTAGGTAAAGAAAAAGAATATGGGGAAACTAAAGTTGGAAATGGGAAAGAGAAACAAGACCACAAAATGGGGAAAGTTAGGAGGAAAGTGTTGGCATAAAGGTAGGGTTGAGTTGGAGTAAAATTATGCTAAAGGAAAGATGAAAATAGAATGTCCAAAAAGGTAAAATACTAGTAGTAATTAATAATACTAGTTGAAAACAAAAATGTAATAATCAAAAAGTGAAATCAATTGAGGCGGAAAGAAAAAAATAGTCTTTTAATTAAAATATGTAAAAATGAAAAATAAAAAAAAATATTTTTAAAAGAAAGAAAAAAGGAAAAAGAAAAAAAAATAGAGTGGTCATTCACTTCCACTATTATTCTGCTTGACACTCCTGTTTCCCAGTAGGGAAGGTATTGCAGTTCCCTGTGTTGCACTGCTGACATTTTAATCTCTTTATTCTTTTGTGGTTATGGGAAAGTCAATTTGTGCGTCATCCACTGGGTGGCAGTGTTTCGGAATTGATCTCTGAGACAAAGCACGGGACCTCTCTAGGCTGTGCTCACATCCTGCTACTCTGTGGTTCTCAAAGCCAGTTTGTGGGGATTTTGCAGCCCGGACACTGTAATAACTCCCAGGCTGTCCCTCTGCCTCAGATAAAAAAGGATTCATTTTCCAGAGCTCCCCTCTGTCAACAGCGCGGAGAGTTTGCCTCCACACTTAGGGATCATGCCCTGCCCACCTCCACGGACCTCTCCAGAGGCAGCTTTCCCACAGCCTAGCTCCCACAGTGTGCGTGTCTCTGTTATGAGGGGCAGGAGACCTCACCTTATCCCAGGCGAAATCTGACCTTTCTGTGTGCTATGTGGATCTCTGAATCCGCCGTGTTGTCTGTGCCGATTGGAGAGTGGTGTTCTGGGTCTCTGGCTGTTCAGTGGGTGTTTCAGCCAGCCGCAGCTTTCAGACTGCCGCAGACATCCACCTCCCTCTGCAAAATCAGGAGACATTAATTTGAAATGCCTGTGCATCAAATATTTTTTAAAACCATGATAAATTGAATGTTATCAAAATTAAGAACTTCTTCAAAAGTATATGACAGAATGATGTGATAAGCATGAACTGGAAAAAATATTTGCAAATCTTATATGTGATAAATGATTTGTACATAGCATACATAAATAGGTTTCAAAATTCAATAATGAGCAAAAAAAAACCCAGACCAATAATAAATAGATGAAAGATATCAGGGGGGAAAATGATGTGCAATGGCAAGTAAATACTACTCAGCTATAAAAATGTAAAATATTGCCATTTGTGACAACATAGATGGATCAGCAGTATTATGCTAAGTGAGATAAGTCAAACAGAAGAGGATAAGAACCATTTGATTTCATGTATCTGTGGAATATAAAACAGAAAGCAACAAATGAACAAACAGAAAAACAAACTCATAAATACAGATAACAGAATGGTAGTTACTGGAGGGGAAGGAACTGAGAGAGAAATAAGAGAATAAAGGGGAAATCAAATAGTGCTGACAGAGGACACAGTAGTGAGCACACAGTAGCGAGCACACAGTAGCGTATACAGATGTCTTATTATTGAGTTGTGCATTTGACATTCATATAACATTAACCAATGTTACCCAATAAATTTAATTTTAAAAGGTGTTCAACATCATTAGTTTCTAGTAATTATAAATTAAAGCTACAATGAGATACCACTTTATTGATTTATTTAACTACATAAATGTTTATATTTAATTTATTGGGGTGACAATGTTTAATTAAATTATATAGGATTTAGCTATACAATTCCATAATGCATTATCTATATATTGTATTGTGTGTTCACCACCTCAAGTCAAGTGTCCTTCCTACCATCATGTATCATCCCCTTTATCCTTACCCTCTGGTACCCCCTTACCCACCCTCTGTTGTCTGTATCTATAAGATTTATTTCTTTGCTTCATCTCTTCACATTTTTTACTCAGTTCCCCAACACCCCTCCCCTCTCATGGTTGTCAGTCTGTTCTATTTACCTATGAGTATGTTTCTGTTTTGTTTTTTAGTTTATTTTGTTCATTAGATTCCAAATACTAGCTTAAGTGAAACTATGGTATTTGACTTTCTCTGACTGGTTTATTTCACATAGCATGATACTCTCCAGGTCCCTCCATGCTGTGGAAAATGGAAAGATCTTTCTTAAGGCTGAGCAATAGTCCATGGTGTAAATGTGTCACCTCTTTTTTATCCATTCATCTGCTGATGGGCACTTGGGCTGCTTCGAAATCATGCTATCCTATATAAAAAAAGAGGTAATATGCAAATTGACCATCACTTCAACACACAAGATGGCTGTCTCATGTGATCAAAGATGGCCACCCCAATGTGGACACAAGATGACCACCACAAGAAAGCCCGCATGGGAGGGCAGTTGTGGGCAATCAGACCAGCAGGAGAGGGCAGTTGGGAGGGACCAGGCCTACAAAGGAGAGCACTTGGGGGTGATCAGGCCTGCAGGGGAGAGCAGTTGGGGGCAACCAGGCCTGCAGGAAAGGGCAGTTGGGGGGGAACCAGGCCTGCAGGAGAGGGCAGTTAGAGGTGACCAGGCTGGCAGGGGAGGGCAGTTAAGGGTGTCCAGGTCTACAGGGGAGGGCAGTTGGGGGAGACCAAGCTGGCAAGTGGGGGCAGTTAGGGACAACCAGGCCTGCATAGGAGGACAGTTAGAAGTGATCAGTCCAGCAGGGGAGGGCAGTTAGGGGGGATCAAGCCAGAAGGGAAGCAGTTAGGCATTGATCAGGCTGGCAGGAGAATAGTTAGGGGGTGATCAGGCTGGCAGGCAGAAGTGGTTGGGAATCAGCAGTCCTGGATTGTGAGGGGGATGTCCGACTGTCCATCAGGATCAGGCCTAAACAAGCAGACAGACATCCCTCAAAGGGTCCCAGACTGGAGAGGTTGCAGGCTGGGCTGAGGGATACCCCCTCTCTGCAAAAATTTCAAGCATCAGGCCTCTAGTTGTAAATAATGTTGCTATGAACATAGGAACACATATATTCTTTTTAATTAGTGTTTTGGGTTTCTTTGGATATATTCCCAGAATTAGAATCACTCGGTCATAGGCAGTTCCATTTTTTTTTTTTGAGGTAAATCCATACTTATTTTTCCCCAGTGGCTGCACTGATCTGCATTCCCACTAATATTGCATAGGAATCACCAGCACTTGTTATGTGCTGATTTATTGCTGCATCCATTCTGACAGGTGTGAGCTGATACCTCACTGTGGCTTTAATTTGCATTTCTCTGGTGATTGAGCATCTTTGTATGTGTCCTCTTTGGAGAAGTGTCTACTTAGGTTCTTTACTCATTTCTTAATTGAATTGTTTGTTTTTGTGTTGACTTTTGTAAGTTATCTTTACATATTTGGATATAAAGGCCTTATCAGATGTCTAGGTGAATATGTTATCCCAGTCATTGGGTTGTCTTCATTTTATTGATAGTTTCTTTTCTGTGCAAAAATCTTTATTTGTTTCATGTAGTCCCATTTATTTATTTTAATTTTGTTTTCCTTGCCTGAAGTGATATCAGAAAATATATTGGTATGAGAAATGTCTAAGATTTTACTGCCTATGTGTTCTTCTAGGATTTTTATGATTTCAAGTCTAACATTACTTTATACCTATCACAATGGATCAAATGTAAAACACTAATTATAGCAAATGTAAGCAAAAATGTGGAGCAACTGGAACTCTAATGCACAGCTGGTGGGATTACAAAGTAGCACACTTTGGAAAACATGTTTGCAGTTTCTTTCAATGTTAATATACCAATTTATAATTCAGTTACCCCCATTCCTACTTATTTACCCAAAATAAATGAAAACATAAGAACATGTAAGAACTAGCATCTGAATGTTCATAAAACTTTATTTGAAATAGCCAAGAACTGAAAACAACACAAATGTACATCAATAGATCAATGGATAAACAAATTTTTATATATCTATACACTAGTTTACTACTCAGCAGTAAAAAGAAATGGACTATTTTTATACACAACAACAGTTTAAAAAATTATGCTGAATGGAAGAATGACACACACATTATGCACTGTGTGACTCCATTTCTGCATGATCTAGAAAGTGTGCACATATCTACAATGACAGAAACTTCGACAGTGGTTGCCTGGGAGAAAGGGCTGGGAAGGGCATTTGGAGGGATTATCAAGGTGATAAGAAAAAGTGTTGTGGTGTGTGAATGATGAAGATTTATTATTTTGATAGGCTTGATAATTTCATGGAAATTAATAAATTATATACTTACGTGCAATTTATTATATTTCAATTATATAAAATACAATAAGCAAAGTATATAATGAAGTTATGCATGTTTTTGTTTATCCTATGGAATTTATTGGGGTGATGTTGGTTCGCAAAGCCCTGCAGGTGTCCAGTGCACACAGTGTTTCATGGCAATTATACATAATTATAATAAAATTGGATTTAACCCCCAAAATGCAAGTGTTGAAAACCTTGCAAAGCAACCAGTCTATTTATGTACTGTGAATGTCAAATTATTTAGAAAGTCATCTTCACATTAACTGACAAAGCGGGGAAGAAGCATGCCCTCTGCCTGTGCGTTTGGGAATGTCTACTCTCTGATCTTCCTCCCTGAATGTGCACACACCTCATACTATTTGTTATGAACATAACACGTTTATATCTATGTAGTGGCTGACTGTATATTAGATGATAGTGCATGAGATATCTATTTCTAATATGTAATATGATATAAGATCATATCTGCAATTTAGATATTAATAATCCTAGAATTAATCTTTCTTTTAACAAAAGATAATATTAATGAATAAATATACAACCAGATTCCAGTATATTTACGAAATAAAATACTGTTCAGTAGTAAATTGAATGAACTACAACTACTGGTAAAGCAAGGGGAAATCTATATATTGCATATTTTACAAATGTTGGTATCTGCACAATATCAAATACATAATACTTTCATGTAAAATGAAAATAATATTTAAAATAATACAAATAACATAAATAAAAATATCAAATAAAAATTGCATCAATTATCAGAAAAAGATTGGAAAGAAAGGCATCTTAGTTTTCATCTGGATTTTTGAAGGATAACAAAAAAAGCTTGAATTTCTTTCATGTTTTCCAGCTTTTCCTTAATGAGCATATGTGATGTTAGTGAAAGAAATAACCTACAAATTTCAAAATTTTAGGTTAAATTATTGTAGTGGGTGACTGTTTTTTGATCAAGCATTATTTTATGATGATGATTAAACAAAACAGAAATGAAGCTAAATTAATTTTATTCTTTTTTAAAATATATTTTATTGATTTTTTACAGAGAGGAAGGGAGAGAAATAGAGAGTTAGAAATATCGATGAGAGAAAAACATCAATCAGCTGTCTCCTCCACATTCCCTACTGGGAATGTGCCTGCAACCAAGGTACATGCTATTGACTGAAATTGAACCTGGGACCCTTCAGTCCATAGGCTGATGAACTATCCACTGAGCCAAAATGGCTACAGCAAATTATTTTTATTCTTCGTGTCAATGTGCAATGCTCCACTAAAATATCAAATTGGGTATGGTCTGATTTGCTTTAAAGGTCCACATGCTGCACAGTCTCCTAAAAGAGCCCCAAACAGCAACATATAGGCCAGAACACCAACAGGAATGCATTTGATGAATTCCATAGGACATACATGCAAAATTTCAGAATCTGAAAATACTGGAAATACTCAAAAGTAAACACAGATCAAAACATTCCTAAAAGGATTCAAACACTCAATTAAAAAAGTGTAGCACTGTGTATATTCCATAAAATGCATTGTATTACACACAGATGGATGTTAAAGAATGTCATTATAAATGTTTCCATTAACCGGGTGGATTATAGGCACCCTGGTGGGGATGCAGTGGGAGGAGCAAACCCCCTGCCAGCACACAGACACATGGCAGCCTCTGAGCAGGAGGGGCCCAGGTGTGGCTGCCCAGGCAGGGAAATTGACAAGAGGAAGAAAGACTCAGAAAAGGCAACCAACCAGCACTAGGCACTGGTGAGCACAGGTGTGTGGAATAGGAGGTCATTAAGAACACCAACTAGGAGAGCGACACAACAGGGACACAGAAGGTGACCACAGGGTTACAAGTTCAGGATCCTCACAGACAGCAGTCAGAGTAGCAGAGGGAGGGAGTGGCGCCTCTCCCTCAGGCAGTGGGGGCCAGAGCTGGGGCTCCCAGAAGGGAGTCTGGGGGACAAAACTGGCTGTCCGGGGAGCAGGGCTAGAGGACAGAGCTGAGGTTCTGGAACAGGGGGGCTGCCCAGAAAATGTTGTGCTTATTCTGGATCTTACACCTGCCTTAAGATTTTCCACAAATGTAGAAAAGGGGGAAATACTAATGAAGAGAAGTGAAAGACTGTGAATTGTTTGTAAAAGTGTGAAACCTTTCTCAGTACCACAGTTTAAATACTTCAGGATGGAAGGGGACAACTTGAGCTGGAAGTAGGACGGTCAGTTTTTGGACATGGGAGGATGCAGGCTCCCTTTGTATGCTTCAGAGAATCCATAGCTACTCTTGTTTCTTTTGTTTAGTTTTTTTTTTAATATATTTTATTGATTTTTAACAGAGAAGAAGGGAGAGGGATAGAGAGTTAGAAACACTGATGAGAGAGAGACATTGATCAGCTGCCTCTTGCAAGCCCCCTACTGGGGATGTGCCCGAAACCTAGGTACATGCCCTACCGGAATTGAACCTGGGACCTTTCAGTCCACAGACCAACGTTCTATTCATTGAACCAAAACTGTTTCGGTTGTTAAGTTTTTAAGAATAGGAATGAAACATGATTACTGTTTTTAAAAATATCTGAAGAAATAGTATTATGCTAAGTAAAATAAGCCAGTCAGAGAAAGACAAGTATCACATGGTCTCACTCATATATGGAATCTAATGTGTTACAGAAAACTAGAATAATCAAACCATGCTCAGAGAATTTGGAGTTACATTTATTATACCCGAGTCCAGAGGAAAATATTTCTCAAATTCTGGGCCCCAACATGCAGGAATTTTCCCTATTTATATGTTTCACCTTCTTTGTCTCCCAAATATGGGATGTTTCTGTTAGAGAATGGGAATTTTTGAGTATGCTCCATTCCAGAGAGGCCTTGGACTATCCCCCAGATAGAATTGTCAGTGCTGACATCAGGCCAGGCCTTGAGATACGGTCTCATGGCCCCTTCCCAGTACGTAGGCCTTCTTTCATAGAACACTGTCAGCTTTCTGAAGAACAAGATGACCCTGTAAATAACATAGTCATCAACTCTGATGTTGCTTGGGAAAAACTGTTTTGTCTTGGGTCGTTCACTCTGCACAAAGGGCCGCTGCTGCTCTCTGGACTCCCTGTATGAAGAAAGGCAGAGCAGCCTCTGGCCAGCTCAATAAATTCTTGCTTGCTTATTACCAACTTAACAGCCTCTGTGGTCATTTGCAACTCGAATTCACTCCTCAACAGTTTCCCACCTCTTTGTAAGTTCTTAAAGAGCCCCTATGTGCTGAGGCCTTGAGACCTCAATCAAAGGCCTGGCCTGGTGCCAGCACTGGTAATTTTGTCCAAGGAAGGTTTAATGGCCTCTCTGAAGCGATAATAGTCTCATTTTTCTTATTATTTAAGCAAGCAAACATTTACAGAAGCCAATAGCAAGATTAAAATTTCAAACAGCAGTTTTTATATAAGATAGGTGCTTCATTCCCCATTGGTTTTATGTATATGAGTCAAATCATTGACTCTTGGCCATTGTCAAGAAGGGAGTTATATATATCCCTGAGAACTATAATAGTGGGCCTGCTTATACAATAAGGGCCCAGAATGAGGTCCAGGAGTAAACTTTAGAGAGTCTGAAAAGTCTTAGGCTCTCTATTTTTCCTGAGCTGCTTAAGCTGGGTGTGATGAAACCACATTATGATTCTGTTGACCTTGACTACTATGGGGTCAGTCCTTAGGTGGCAAATTTCCTTATCCAAAGACTCACTAGGGTAAAGGGATGAATCAGATCAGAAGTTGGTACAGGAGGAACATCTCAGATGTGTTTCTGGATTGCTTCCTGGGTAGACTGTAAAGTCTATAAGAACTTGAATAAAGACTGGTTATGGATTTCAGCTATTCTAGATTGGGAAGATCAGGGTCTGGAAGAGTCACTAGAATCTGTAGAGGCCTCACTGGTTTTAGGGCAGCCTCCTGAGCAGCTTCATCTGTGGCCCAGTTCTCTCTTGCTTCTGTGGAGATCCCTTACCTTGTAAATGGTACTATGTACATGAGCCATTGTAAATGCGTACCTGCTATCAGTATAAATTGTTACTGATTTTTCTTTTGTCTACCAGATAGACCAAAACTGGGTGACTTGAGTATTTGACATTCAGTGCTCTAGTGTGTTCTAGAGTAAAGCTTTGACCTCATGTGGGGTAGTTAGGATTAGTTACTGCCCTAGGGTTAACTTACTTGATTTTCTGATAAGCATAGCTATGATTGCTACCACCTGGAGGCAAATATGTCATCCAAATGAAAGAGTTCAAATCTTTTGGGCAAATAGGCTACTGGCCTTCTCTAAGGGCTGAGACTTGGGGTGAATACCTCTTTGGCTATGCCCCTTGTCTCACATACATAGAGGTGGACTTAGTTACATCTGGTAGCACTAGTTGGCCCATCATCCTTGCTCTGCTCATGTCTGTCTCTCTGCTTAATATGTTACCTCAAGGATCCTGGCTGGCTCTGAATTCTTTTAGGGAAAATGGATGTTGAATTTCTTCTGTAGCTGCTTCTTGCTGAGAAGGGACTGAGTTTTCCTCAGAGCCAAGAGATCCTTACTGTCTGCCAGAGGGAAAATGAGTCCTGGGCACAGAAGGAGGAGGGACTGTGACCTGGCAGAGACAAAGTGTAACAAATGGCCTAGTGGAAGGGAAAGAAAACATTTTAGTTTTAATAACCTTTATTTAAAAAAAAAACTTTTCTCCTTAAAATTACTGCTATGTTTATTAAAAGAGCCAAATCAAGACAAATTTACCCTATTGTATTTAATTTGGCCTGATTATTTGCATAAACATAATAAGAATGGTAACCAACTACCTTTGCCAGAATTTCATGATTGAATCTTAGTGTTCCCGGTAGAGCGAGGAAGCCAAGCCATCCAGCAGCCATCCGGCTTTGCCTGCAGTATCTGCTGAGTTAGGTGAATCCCATACTTGCAGCGACTCTACCTGGACCCACACTCTAGGTTTTAAGGCCCATCTCAGTAGCCCTCCTACTCATTGCAGCACAGAGTGCTTGGGGGTTCTGCACAGACACAGAGGTGTTCTTATTGCTCCCCTTCTACTCTGACCAACCACCAGTAATGATAGGGCATGGACCTGATGCTTTAGTGCCAGCCATTTTCAGGGTTCCCAAGTAGGATACCAGAGTTTTCCTTGGCACTCTATTGGCTACAGAGTTCAGACAGGGCTTTTTAAATATGATACTCCAGTCAAAGTTTCTGGTCAATAAAACCATTAGACACTAGTCTTATTGAATTTATGCAAAAAAATGTATTGCCATGATTTATTAAGCATTGCCAAATTTCAGAGTTATTATATAAGGAGAAAAATATACTGACCTGCATTAAGATCTTCTGATTTTCCTTGTCAGTCCTTTCTATGGATTCTTCAAAGTAATATAACTGTCTTCAATTGACAAAGAGAAATTCAAAATATGTGTATATTCAAGTAGACAATTATAGCTATCCTAGTAGTAGGGTTCCCCCTACTTGCCTTGTTCTTAAATTTTCATATGGTCTCTGGGAGGAGTTACATGCCCTCTGAGAAAGGACTAAGGGAGCTTTATTGTTTTACAGGCTCTCACATGTCACAGGACCTCACAGGGTCTCTAATTTCTTTAACAAGGAGCTGGTACTTACCACTTTCCTCTGTTCTAAATATGCCTTCCCCAGTTTCCTAAAGATGAGGTTTGTGCCACACCTGACATGGGTATGGCCACATAGGCCTGCAAGATGATATACAGGCTGCCAACTGTCTTTCAATAGAGACCAAAACCAGATAAGTATTATTCCTGCCCATTTGGGCACTTGCCCTTTTGGCAACTGCATTCAAATCTGTAAGGTTAATGCAATATTATTAACACAATGAAGTATAATATTGGCACTGTGGCCACATTAGGTAGCCAAATCTTCTGCTACCATATACAACACATGGTAGGGCTATACAAATATCTTAGGGAGATGACTAAGGTCTATTCTTGACCTTTTAACTAAAGCAAAATTGTCTTTGTCTTTCTGGAGTCGTGTCCATGAAGATGCGAGCGTCATCTAAGTCTATTATACAGTTTTCTGCAGGCCACTGTCAGGGCTGTATATGGTGGTCAGTTTTTCTTTCTAGCCACAAACACAGCCTGTCTAATTTCTTATAATTTATTCTGGCACTGGAGAAAGTTGTTTTGTTATAACAGGCAGCTTAACCCCTACATAACTGGGCTTGGAAATCTGTCCAGAAAGCCATCATTTTTAAGTTTAACATGTGGCCTTAGATCTTTCCAACCCAACAGGGTCTCTGCCATCCCTCAGTCAGACTCCTCTCTTGAAGAATCTTAAAGTCTTGAAGGCTCCCCAGTCCAGGGAGAGTGCCTTTCCTTTGCTCTTTGACTTAGAGTTGCCAGACTAAAACAACCAGAGTTGCCTTTAGAAACAATTATGCATATTGCAAAGCACTTCTGTAGCAGTGGCTTGGGTATTAGGCCCCTTGTCTTCCCACCAGTCCCTTTTATGGCAGAGCAGCGACAAGGCCTCTCCCAAGGGAGTGCACTGGAAAGGGATCTCAGCCCCTACTCTTGCCAGCAGCAACAAATACTGAACCTCTTCAGTACATTTGCAAACAGGGAGCTTTCACTAGCTCTGTCATCCGCTTTTACAGATCCTGGGCTTGCTGCTCTATTCCTGGGACTACTGGAAGGCCAGTAGCAGTCACTGGCCTCTAGTGTTTAACTGTTGTAACCAGCAAATGGAAGGCCTAAGTCTTATATTGCTTGTTGTAAAATGCTCATTACTCACTGGGCAGCAGCGGGGCAGCTCTAGTGTCAGGTAAATGTCTGCTGTCCCCTGCTTTTTTTGCTGCTGTGGCTTCTTCCAGGGTCACTGCAGGCAGCTCACTTCTTTCACTTGGCTTTCAGGGGCTGAGTCTGCCTAGCCACCAATTTTAAATCACCAGGGCAGCTAGATTAATTATGCTTGCAGAAAACTAGAGAACTTGAATCTAGTAAAATTCTGATAAGACACCTGGACCAGACTCCTACGCCAGCAGAATGGTTTGGAGCCAGTAAAAAATCAACAAAAACCTATCTCTCCCTGCTTTATGATTAACTGCCAACATCCTCCTTCCCATCTTTTCTGCATTAAGCATTTACTCTGTCCTGAAACAAGACAAATGGTCTGAGATCCAGTATATTTAGGCTTTTTACATTCAGATTTTCCTGTTTATTCTAAGCCCCTAGAGTATCTTAAACCTTCCTTCTTTATTACTCTTTAAATCTCTGATCATTCCCATTCCCTAGTCTAGTTGTTTGTCTCCCTTTCCTATTGTGAGTCAGAGGAAGACAATTCCTACAGAGGGGAGAAATAGAAACAGTGGGAGTTTCAGAGAAAACTACAGACTACTGCTGAAGTAGTTCTCCCTTTCTAAGCCTGAGGTCCAACCTGTGGAGTAAAATGACTCTTAGTCAGCCTGGAAAGATAGCAGATAAGGATAAGGGTGTGTAGGGAGATTTCTTGTGAACTGAAAGCCTGGTTAGCCCCCTGAAAGAAAAGATCTTTAATCCAGTTACAGATGCTATTGGAATCAGGATGAGGGAGAAAGGGAAAGACCAGGTTATGTCCTCTATGAGGATCCTAATAACTGAAAACAGCAAATCAAACAAAACATATAACCATAAAGAAGAAAGACCACAAAAGACACATATAAATAAAATAAAATAAAATAAAATAAACATGTTAATAATAACTCCAGCCTTAGTTCAGCCTTAGATGGCTCATGTTGGACTATGATGTCACAGGCAGGGACAGGGCCTATAAATCTCTCCACCCTGCAGAACTGTGAACCCTGTCCCTGAAAGTCAGGGAACCAAATATGTTACAGAAAACCGGAATAATCAAACAATGCTCAGAGAGTTTGGAGTTACATTTATTATGCGCAGGTCCAGAGGAAAATGTTTCTCAAATCATAATGCAGAAATTTTCTCTATTTATATGTTTTCACCTTTTTTCCCCAAATATGGGATGTTTCCCACCCCTTTGCAAGTTCTTAAAGGCCCCCTATGTGCTGAGGCCTTGAGATCTCAACCAAAGGCTTGGCCTAGTGCCAGCACTGATAATTTTGTCCAGGGAAGGTTTTATGGCCTCTCTGAAGTGAGAATAGTTTCATTTTCCTTATTATTTAAGTAAGAAAACATTTACAGAAGCCAATAGCAAGGTTAAAATTTCAAACAGCAGTTTTTATATAAGGTGGATGCTTCAAATGAACAAAAGAAACTGATAAACAAAATAAATCCAGAGACACAGAAGCATAGTACAGAATAAGTATCTCAGAGGTAAGGCAGGGCAGAGTGGGAAGAGATCAACCAAAAAACTTGTATGCATATATGCACAACCCATGGACACAGACAATAGGGTGGTGAAGGCCAGGGGCTGGGCAGGTGTGGGTTAGAAGAAGTCAATGAGTAGAAAAGGGGACATCTTAATAATTTAAACAATAAAGATTTAAAGAAACTATTAAAAAATAGTAAAAGAAGAAAGAAAAGGCATCCAAATTGGAAAAGAAGAACTAAAACTGTAATTATTCACAGATAAAATGATATTGTACATAGACAACCCTAGAGACTCCATAAAAAAAACTAGTAGATTTAATAAATGAATTCAGATATGTAGCAGGATACAAAATTAACACCCAGAAATCGATGAGATTTTTATACACCAATAATGAACTCACCGAAAGAGAAATAAAATAAAATAAAAATCAATCATATTTACCGCTGCAACCAAAAAATTAAGATACATAGGAATTAACTAAGGAGATAAAAGACCTATAGTTGGAAAACTATAGGATATGAAAAAAAAGATATAAAGGAATATATATAAATATGTAGAATAATATACTGTTTTCATGGATTGGTAGAATCAACATTATTAAAATGTTTATACTACCCAAAGCAGTCTATAGATTCAATGCATTCCCCATTAAAATATCAATGGCATATTTCACAGACCTAGAAAGAACTCTCCAAAAATTCATCTGGAATTAAAAAAAGACCCTGAGTATCCATAGCAATCCTGAGAAAGAAAAACAAAGTTGGAGGAATCACAATACCAGATATCAAGATATATTACAAAGCCACTGTTCTCAAAACTGCCTGGTACTGGCACAAGAACAGACATATAGGCCATTCAAACAGAGAACCCCAAGCCATTATGCTCAATATTTGACAATGGAATCAAGACAGTCTCTTCAATAAATGGTTCTGAGAAAATTGGACAGATACATGCAAAAAAATGAAATTATACTACCAAATTACACCATACACAAAAATAAAATGGATAAAATACTTAAACATAAGATGGGTAACCATAAGAATCCTAGAAGAATCCACAGGCAGCAAAATGTCAGATACATGACGTCACAATATCTTTACTGATACATCTCCTAGGATAGTGGTCAGTAAACTGCGGCTCGTGAGCCACATGCAGCTCTTTGGCCCCTTGAGTTTTTAGCAAAGTCCAGCTTAGGAGTATTCTAATTAAGTTAAATACAATGTACCCACTTATATAGTTTACATTTAAAAAATTTGGCTCTCAAAAGAAATTTCCATTCATATACTGTTGATATTTGCCTCTGTTGACTAATGAGTTTGCCAACCACTGTCCTAGGACAATGGAAATAAGGAGAAAATAAACATCAAAATAAAAAGCTTCTGCACAGTAAAAGAAATCATAAACAAAACAACAAGAAAGCCCACTCTAATGCATGGGAGAACATATTTGCCAAAGTTATATCCAGTGAAGGTTTAATCTCCAAAATTTATAGGGAACTCCTACAACTTAATAAAAAGAAGATAGACAGACAATCCAGTCAAAAATGGGCAAAGGACCTAAGACACTTTTTGAAAGTAGACATATGAAAAAATACTCAAAGTCACTAATCATCTGATAAATGAAATAGAATGAAGTACCATCTGACACCTGTCAGAATGGCTAACATCAACAAATCAACAAACGACAAATGCTAAAGAAGATGTGGAGAAAAGGAAACCTTTGTACACTGCTGGTGGAAATGCAGAGTGGTGCAGATACTGTAGAAACCGGTAAGGAGTCTCCTCAAAAATTAAAAATGGAACTCCCTTGCCAAAATGGGTTTGGTTCAGTGGATAGAGCATCGGCCTGAGGATTAAAAGGTCCCAGGTTCTATTTTGGTCAAGGGCATGTATCTTGGTTGTGGGCACATCCCCGGTATGGGGTGTGCAGGAGATTGTTGATTGATGTCTCTCTCTCATCGATGTTTCTAACTCTCTATCCCTCTCCCTTCCTCCCTCTAAAATATCAATAAAATATATTTTTTAAAAAATGGAACTTCCATTTCTCCCAATAATCTCACTTCCAGGAATATGTCGTAAGAAATCAGAAAAAACAATCAGAAAGAATATATGCACCCTTATGTTCATAGCAGGGCAATTTGCAATAGCTAAGATTTTGAAATAACCTAAGTGCCCATCATCAGATGAGTGGATGAAAAACCTGTGGTACAAAATAAATAAATAAATAAATAAATAAATAAATAAATAAATAAATAAATAAATAAATAAA